>APFE030681531.1:4471-26206 GCA_000404065.3 Pinus taeda
AACATCTAGAAACATTATGGTTATCCAAACCACAAAAGGAACATGCAATTCTTTTCCCATACTTATATGGAAATTTACTATGCTGAACATAATCAAAAGGAATATGGTTAAAACCATATTTATACCTTTCTCTTTCACCTGTATTTCCTTCATGAGGGGGTGAATCAAATGAAGAAGTGGCTCCCTTTGGAACACCATCAATCTCTTCAATGTTGTTAGAGTTTCCACAACTCTCTGGTTCACGTGTATGATGATATACACCTTATTTTTGCAAAGTATGCTTCACACTAGTGCATTCCCCAAGGATACAATCTTCACACTCTTGAGGTTGAAGACCTAAAATGAAACCCCTCCTTGGGACTATTTCAATTGTCTTCATGGCAGCTTTGGAACTTTCTCCATAAGCTTGTCCATAGCCAAGACCCAAATACTTAGGCCTTTCCTCAAATATTATTGGTTGAACAATACCATGTGCATATTTGCCCAATCCTTTTCCTTCATAGCCCATTTCATACATTACCTTACACCCTATGCCTTTGGTATGTTTTTCAAAAGAACCAACATAAATATTCTTAGAGGATTTTGAAGACAAACTGGAATTTTTTACCTCTTCTTCAAGTTGATACTTGACTAAGGCTTATTTGGTAACAAGGAATCATGTCTCCAACTCATGCAACCTTTCCAGGTTCATATTTGCAATATGAAGTTGGCCTTCTAATTCCTGCAATTTGTTAGAAAGCAACTACCGCTCTTCCTTCATGGAATTCAATTGCTCTCGAAGCCCAACACTCATTTCTCTCACCATATTCATCATGATGAACAAGTATTGCTTCATGTCTTCATCAAAAAATATTTTGATGAAGGAAGAATTTGAGGACTCACTTGTAGAAGTAGTCATTATCAAAATGAATAAAAGAACTTCAAACAAGATTAACAAAGAACTTATTCAAGAAACCTTTTGCAACAAACCTCTTGTGCTTCAAGGATTGCTTTGAGGTCCTTTGGGATAAGAAGAATGCCTTCAGCCCTTCTTCCTTCTTGTCCTCTCCTAGACTTAGCTATCAATAGCTTTCCCTTCACCTCTACAAACTCAAACAACAGTGAGTTTACAACAATCAAACAATTAATCCTCGACTGTTTAAACACCTTTCAAATTAACCAAACATATAGATTTCTCTATCAATCAAGCATTCTGATCTAATACCACTTGCATCACGATACAACCTGCTTCGTGATACAACCTGTTCTGGTATAACTTAGCTCTGACATAACCTTCTTTGAAGGTGGGGTTAATCAGCCTGATGCTCTGATACCACCTGATCTAAAATCGGGACCTAAAGGCTTCTTTTACACCTACAAGAACCTCTCCCATTCTAAAGCTTAAACAATTCCCAAGATCTTGCTTATGGTTGATAATTTGTGGAATTAAAAGAACTTGAAATAGGTATATTCTTTTTGTTTGCCTTTAACTAACCAAATGCCTTAAGTTCATTTGCTTTACTAATATTTACACACACATAATAGTCAACAATGTAGCATATAAGCAAACACATAAGACAACAATTTTAATTAAGAGTCCACCCAACTCTCATGGGATACGTCTCCGTGAGCTGTTGTCAACTCGAATAGGCTCTTTGGGATTATGGTAATGCTTCTTTTACAAGTTCCACACTCAACACCATAGGTTTACAACTATACCTATGGGCTTAAAATACCATCTTACCCCTGGTTTTCCTTACTTTGCAAATAGATATAGTCTTCTCTAGACTAGACTCCTTCAATTAGTGTTGTAAGATATCTTGAGCTCTAGCTTGCACCAACTCCCTCAGAATTCTATTAACTGTCTCTGGAACAACTATCTTCAGCACACCTTGGACATCAGAAATAGCTTGATCATTTTATCTCTTTAATGTTCACTGGCTCTCAGCCCTTAAGTTTCTCTGGCTCTCCGGCTCTTAAGCTTCGCTGGCTCTCTGATTCATAAGATTCTCTGGCTTTCCGACTCTGGCTCTCGGCTGTAGCTCTCAGCTTTGGCTCTTGGCTCTAACTCTCAGCTCTAGCTCTCGGCTCTAGCTCTTGGCTCTAGATCTCGGCTCTAGCTCTTGGCTCTTGGCTCTCGACTCATGGCTCTTGTAAGGAGAATAACTGCCTCCAACCTCTAGTGGCATCTCTCTGTTCTCCTCTCACTAGCTCTAATTATTACCATGTGTGAGCTCCGGCTAAGTATCTACACAACAATGGAATTTATCCCTAAGATGGCTCAAATTCCTTGAGTCCACAAGAATAATGCCTCCAGACCCCCTAGACGATTACCAAAACCTCTTTGGTTCCCAAAAACACCTTCCTTTGTGCTGGACCCTTCTATCCGTCTCTTCGCCTTCTCTTCTGTGTTCTAATTTGTGTTTTCATGACACATTCTGTTTCATCATTTCCTTACATTGGGGAACAATGATGTTTTAAAATAGAAATGGTTTGGAGATGAAAGGACCGGCAGGCGCGATAGTCCCCATCATCCAGCCTTTCTCCGTAACAAAATCCCCAAAACAGAGCAAACTTAAACAATATGCAATATACACGCAAATAAATTGCAAAACAGATTAATCCGGATCTCAAATATCATCTACCCACATCTATAATATTTTGGGTCCATGCATACATCACAAATCGCAATGTTGCATGGTCTGTTGTTTCACTTTGCTCTGTTGTGCCCCGATCTCCCGATCTTCGATCACTCCAATCGGCACCTCATCGAGTATCGACATTATTACTATATCGCTTATCGGTGGTCACTACTGCCCTGATCCGTAGCCCTTAAGCTTCCCCGATCAACAATCTCCAATCAGATCCTGAATGTTGATTCCTTTTTCGATCCCACGGCTCAAATTTCTCATTGCAATCGGCATATCGCATATCGAAATTCCTTAAGGCCTATGGTTAAGTCCTTCCTTTGGAAACATCATGACTTAATATTTTCCATTGATTTACCATTTAATCCGATGATTCACACTAAACTCGAAACATCAAATAGTCCGCTCAATCACCACCATTGATCCGTGATCTCCAATCCAACAGATGGCAACAATTTTAGGTGGCCCACTTGCATGGAAATTACCCACTCAAAAAGTTGGGTTTCTCTCTCCTGCGATGTGTTACGTGTCACCTCGTGTATGGAATTAGGTGAAGCCCTTCCAATACCACTTACTGCCAGAAGCCCGCCCGAAATACCATTTACTCACCTCCTTCTAGAACTCAAAAGGTTTAGTTTATTTAATGAGTAGTTTTCCAAAATTTGGTCTGTATTAAGTGAACTGGAAGTTTCTTCAAAGATGATTTTCTCATATTTGTTGTTTCAGTTGTTTTCGAAATTCTTCCAGCTGCAATACCAAATTCGACTTGTTCCTGTTGAATTTAGATGGAAAGATATTTCAGATATGATCTTGATATGTATAATCCAAATTTGTAATGGAAATCATTTTGTAATCAGCTTAGTTGTAACTTCCCTTTGTTGTAAATGAAAACAGAGATCAAAGGGAGGAGGATAATATGGGGAGAATTGGAGAATAGGAGAGAGAATTGAGAGGAGGAAACTTCTCGCATTTTTACTTCAATTGTAATTTTAATATAAAAAGCATGATTTTGAAGGAGACAACATGTTGTAACTACATTTGGATCTAATGAATAATACATAATTCATGTTTCTCTTCATCGGAAATATTCTGAAGGAGTTAAGCAGTAATCACTAGCAGCTTGGGCCCGGTCACTGGTGGATTTCACCGTTATTCCCTGCGTTATACTTTTACTTTTCTTTTATTGCAAGTTTGATTAATCTACTTTATTGCATTACAATTGATTTACTTTCATCAGTGTGGATTTCGTGTATTCATTTAATTAATTCTTAATTTTCTCAATTGATTTCATTCATTTATGTCATGGATTGATTAATTACTAGACAAGAATCATTTCTTGTTAATTAAAGGACAAAGTGTTATTGATCAGATCAGGTACTTTATTTCTATGCTGTAGTTTAGATTCAGCTGAAAGAGCTCTGTTATTGCTATGGTGCACTCAGTTCATGTAATTTCAATTAGAATCTCTTGATCAAGATTGAGTTTGGTTTAGATTAAGATTGATTTTGATACTTAGATTATTTTCCTTGAAGTTACAAGCTTGAGATTTATGATTTGATCAATTTACTCTTGTATTGAATTAAATAAATTATCTTAAATCATTACTCTCCAAAGATATAGCATTTGTACATATTATGTACACTCTTGGAACATAAAGATGTACCCAAGTTGATGATGAAGTGAGAAAATTAGGAGTTTTTAAGGACACCTTATAGCACCCAACATTTTGTCATCATTGCCAAGGAGAGTGTTGCTATTTCGCAGAAGTGATGTATTTTGATATTTGTTGGTAGGAAAGAATTGGGTATTAAAAACTAAAGGTAAGAACCTGTGTATGACTAAGTAAAGTGCTTGCTCCCTCGCCCTATTTTCAACACAATTGTGTAGGAATTGAAGTAGAAATAGAAGTTTGATGTTTGTTTGTTGCGAAAGAACTTGGTATTAAAAACAGAAGGTAAGAACCTGCATATGAGTGGGTAAAGTGCTTGCTCCTGTGCCCACTTTTCAGCAAAATTGTGTATGAATTAAAGTAGAAATAAATGTTTGAATTTCTATGTGAATGACTCAGAAAAATAAATTAAAAAATTAAAAAAATAAAAATTAAAAATTAAAAATTAAAATTAAAAATTAAAATAATAATAATAATAATAAATAATAATAATAATAAATAAAAATAAAATAAATAAAATTTGAAAAACAAATCTCATTATTTCACTTAAGTGGTGATGTAAGCACCACCCATTTCACTAACCAATTGACACAAACATTTGAAGGAGGAGCCTCAACGAAACACATGAAGAACATCTTCTACTATGGTAAGAAATGGCTCACATTTTTACTTTTGAATTCCCTATCATGATCTAGGAGGAGTGACACAAACACACATAATTCCCCCATCTTCTCTGCCAAATTTTCATGGTTTGGCAAATGAAGACGCAGATACATTTTTACTTGAGTTTGAAGTACTTTGTACAGTATATGATTATTGTACCAATGTTCAAAGGTTGAAAGTGTTTCCTCTTACTCTAAAAGGAGCAGCTCTCTGATGGTTCATGAGCCTTGGTGGGAACTGCATCCAAACATAGGAGGACATGAAGAACGTATTCTTGAATAAGTACCAAGACTATTGCAAGGCTGGTGAAGATACTTTCAATATGATACAAGGGGAAGATGAATGCTTGGAGGACTATGTGGAGTGATTTAGATACAACTTTCAAAAATCGAAGCATAAGTATTTGGAAAAAGAGATCTTAAAAACACTCTTACTCAAAGGAATCAAAGATGAATTTTTAGAACTCTTAAATCTAATAGGAAAAAGTGATAATATTCAATTATCGTATGGTGATGTTTGTGAATTACGCATAAGGTATTCAAGAGGAATCTTTAAGGCTAGTAAGAATTCCAGAGAATTTTCTTCTTTCTTTTCCAAATCTACTACAAGAACAAGAGATATAGGAGTTGAAATCAATGATTTATTTGAACATTTAAAAATTGAATTTATTAGCTCTATAAATTCATAATTGGATGTTTTGCAAGTTCAGAAAAATCAAGAAATTGAAGAAGTATTTCTTGCTTATTTCCAAAAGGAGCATCCCATAGATAGTTGTTGTTTCTTATCTAGGATGGAAGCATCATATCAAAGAGATGGGGAAGCTACAACAAGGTCAAAACCATGGAAATTGTGGCCTACATGTATGGTTCAAAACACTTCCTCTCCATTTTATTACTTGCATAATCCATTATGGAATACTCATGTGTTAAGGCAGCCATGTCAATCTCAATATAACCCCCACCAATCTTGTCCACAAGTTTGGCATGGTTCATCTTATGATTGCATGACTACTCTCGCTCATATTGTAGCACAAACACATCATCCATATTCCTCACTGGCTCTTCCACAACATCTTTCTTTCCCATCAAAATCATCCACACAACCCAATCAACAACATCATCAAAATACTCCATGCCTACACAATTTCCTGCTCAAATCATTCCACACCCTCATCATAATAAACCAGTACAACATGCTTACAGTGTTGAACTAAAAAATTTACTACCCTTCCCAACCATTCAATCTCACATTCACCATTGCAAAAAACTTATATTGAGATTGAGAATGTTTCAAATCCAAAAATTATAGAAGTTATGAAAGAAAATGAGGTTTCTTTTAGCCTGCATCAACAAGTTGTTTTAAAAACTCAAGAACTTCATGATATGACAATTATGTGGAATCAAGAAAGTAAGGGATATATTGAAGATTGGTTTCACTCCATTTTTTTGCAGCCTCACTCCATACTTCAACAATTTTTGACACCATCTTTTCAAGGGAAGTTGGCTGCTCATACCCTACTATTTTATTAGCATGCATTTTTCAAATTTGGGTATGTACATACTTGAGGCCTTATTTCAAAAATGGCTCCACTAGAAGTACTCTTATACATAATCATATTCATTTCTCAAATAGAGTAGGTTAGTGTAGCCAAAAAATAAACAAGTAGATAAATAAATAAATTTCTTTATATGTAAAAATAGTTGTTTTTGTTGAAACACGCTATGGAAATCAACTTCAGGGACAAATATTTTAATTTATTTGTTCATGTAGATGCATTATATTGAAAATAACATTTCTGCAAACACTCATACTCATTTTTATCACCAATATGGAAAAATTGCTTGAATATCATATTTTTTTGGCTTGGAGGCTTGATGAAATTTCTAAAAACACAGTCAAGACAATCATGTTTTGAGGGACCAAAAGGGAATATTTTTGAAACATATTTTTATCCTAAGTATACCTTGATGTCTACTTTCCAAACCAATTTTAATCACTCTATTTGGATTTGAAATAAAAAAGTTATAACCAAAACATTGAAGGGTGTCTAGTAGACGACTGAGGAACAGAGTTGGGACCGTCAATTTTTGGAGACCTAAATGACTATATTTTTTAAACATGTTTCTATGGTATATTCTTCTATGAATCTAGTTCACAATGCAATTTTAATCACTCGATTTTGATATTGTATGATAATGTTATGACCCAAATATTGACTATCTATCCTAAATCAACACTCTCAAAACTCTGCTTTTCCAGTTATTCATTAAAGTATTTGACCCATAAGTTCTTCTATTCTTCAAAACCAGTTTCTATTGGAGATATATAAGTTATTTTAATTTCATTCCCAATTTGAATCAGCGCAATTTGTCATCAAACGAAAAAATTATGCTTAAAATATCAACTGTTGGTCTAAATTGGGAAATCGAAAATTATTATGTTATGTAGGTCGTTCTAAGTAAAATTGGCATATCATATCATGGAATTTTTAAAACCTATTCCTATTATATCTATCCCTCTTAATTCACTTTCATTTGGCTTTGGAATCACTCAAATCAGATGAAAAACAAAAAGTTATGATTAAAACATTGCAATTTAGCGTGATTGGTAACTACTATCCTATAGGTAATAAATTAATTTTACTTTGTTATTTTCTCCATGGATTTGTTTTATAGAGTAACCACTTGTTATTCTTTTTCATAATTCTTGGACTAATAGAGCCCGAACACCTCTCTTTCTCCATGATTTAATGTTTTATTACAGGTAGACACTCGTTTTTTTGCAGGTCCTAGGAGAATAAAGAAGGTCAATTTATGAACAAGCGATTCTTGAAAGAAATTTTAATGTAACAAGGGCATTTAATCGAAATCATTATCTAACAGATTCATAACAAAATAAATGGGGAATTAATTTCCAATTGAAGATTCGTGTCACTGCTGCCAAAACATTTTTCCAAAAAATCATTTTTTTCCATTGATAAATTGATATTCCATTACGAAATAACATCATAGTTGTTGTAACTTAATTTATTTATTTATTTACTATTTATTTATTTGTTTGTTTCTTTTCAAATTTATCTTATGTTTTTGTGTTTCAGGTGTTGCTTCCTTCAAAGTTATAGTTTTCGCTCCGTTGGCAATTGAACAACACTTTTGTGTGTCCGATTTTTATTGCTCAATTGATTGAATGATTGTTGTTCAATCGATTGAACAACACTTTTCTTGTTCAATTAGATGAAATTCGACTAGTTGAAAGATGTGTGATAAAGGGTATAATCCCTTGTTTGACTCTTGGAATTGAAAATTCATAAATTAAGACTTCGGAAGATTGGTTATAATAGCCACAACAATATCAAACAACATATATGTTCTAGACCAAGCAGAGTGGAAGAAAATTGCAATGAAGCAAAAGAGCCACAATGACAACAAATAACAAAAGGATAACTAGACAAAAGTACTATTGGGTGCCATGTAATCAAGGGGAACTTCCTAGAAGACATAAGTAATCCTTTTCTACACATGTTGAAGGGGGGGTGGGAGGTAGCGCATCATGAAAATCAAAGAAGTTAACCATGGAGACAAGGGGAGCATGAGCATTGGCATCAATGAAAAAGCGGGACATTGTTGGAAGAAAATTGTCATTTATGTCAAAGGGTGAACGGGTCATTATTGAGTAATGTTGTCATTTATGTCAAATCACTAATATTAGGGTTGGTTCCATAGATTTAGGATAATCAAAGAATGTGATAATAGTTCAAGAAGCTGTAAATAACAAAACGGATTATTCCCTCTAATGAAAAACTAATAGTTAAGAGAAAATTAAGGAAATTGTTGTTAAAGACAAAAAATAAAATAAAATGAAAGAATATATCGTCATCTATCCCTAATAAAGGCCTTTCCAATGGTGTATGCAAATCCCTCCACCTCTTCATTGGTGAAGACAAACGATTTTTGGATTTTTCATGTTCCATTTGGATACCGTATTTTTGAACGCATTTTAACTCTAGTTACCTAGCCCAAATGGAAGTGTAATATGAATAACTAGAAAACTATTGAAAGGAATTTTCAATAGTATATAGAATTCTCTCTAACTCCTCATGGTTGAGGAGAAATGATTTTTAAAATTTTTGCTATACCATTTTTCCAATTCCACAAGCTAGTATAACTAGTGGACAAGTTGGCCTAGCCAATGGACAAGTTGGCCCAATCTAAACCCAAAATGAACTATATATAGGCATGATGAGGAGGCATTTTAGAAATTATGTCAAATAAAACTGAGATATGTTGAAACAAGCAAAGAAAATAAGTTTTTCTAGGGTTCATATCCCATGAATTTGAAGTGAGGAGAGATTGGATTGTAGAGATATCTATGGAAGGAATTTTAGCACATTTTTAAAATATTTCAACACAATTTTTAAAGTTATTTTTTGCATAATTATTATATAAGTTTAGAGAATATCTTGAAGTTATTATTGTAGAAGTTGGGCGGATACCTTGAAGTTATTCTTATAGAAGTTTGGAGAAGATAGTGAAGTTATTATTGTAGAAGTTTGGAGCATATCTTGAAGTTTTTCTTGTAGAATTTTTGGAGTATACCTTGAAGTAATTCTTGTAGAAGTTTGGAACAAACCCTAATCGCATCCTTGCAGAAGTCTTGAAGCAGATCCAAGTTATGTTTTGAGCAAATCAATAATATTTTTTGAGGAAGGTTTCTGAGGGAGATCTCAAGTACTAAAAATAAAAATCCAATGCTTGTTATGCAAATCTATTGATTAAAGGTATGAAATAGAATTTATTTTCTTGCATTGGAGATCGAAATTACATTGGCATATTGATTGGACTAGATATGAAGTTAGATATGTTTAGGCAGAGATAATAGTCATTACATATTTTTGTATTTGGCTTACTATCCTTCGTATTAGAGCCAAGAGTTATGGTCTTTTTTTCATTCATGAGGGTGGTAAGGTGGTGCTAGAGAAGAAAGTTATATATTCCTTCAAAATGTTGTTGACTCCTTCTAGTGGGATATGGTAAATCTTCGGGTTCTATCACTAGTAGAAAATGATGAAATTAGTGACTAGGTTACTAAAAACATTAGTCATCACAATTATTTCAAGTGAATTACTATTAAATTTGAGCAATTTTAAGGGACCGAAATAAAAATGACTAACTTAAGCGACTAATTTATTCTAGGGATATAATATACAACTAGATAACAAGTAACTAAATTAAAAGTGGCTAACTTAAATGACTAGTTTAGTCTAGAAGTAAAATGTATGACTAGATAATAAGTGAAAAGATTAATAATGATTAATGTAGATTAATATTATAGTACAAAAATAAAAATATGACCAAATAAAAAGTACAAGGATATGAATTAGTCATTTATGTTAGTCATTTTTAATTGTGATACTCCAAAAATGGAAAATTGTAATTTTGATATCGAAGTGTTATATTTCACTACAGGGGTGTTTGAATCCATCTACAAGGGTCTATGAATCCATATATAGTGTTAAAATTATGAATACCCTTTTGTCTCTAAAGCTTAACACTGTAGATGGATTCATAGACTCCCTTCTTTGAATACATATATCGTGCTAAATTTAGAGACAAAGGGGTCTTTGATTCCATCTGTATTGCTAAGATTTGTAGGCCTTCGTCTGCGATGTTAAAACTTAGGTAGATGGATTCAATGACCCCCTTAAATGGGTCCACGAATCGATCTATAATGCTTAAATTATAATACTTTTATAAAATCACTATAAACCAACATAGAAGTGGCTATTAAAATGGTTAAGCATAACACATATAAATACACTCCATATCTCTCTCATAAATAGAAAAGTTACTATCTATATATATATTATATATATAATATATATATATAATATACATATATATTATATATATTATATATATATATATATATTAATATAGTTCTTCTCAATGACTATCATGACCATGATATTTTCACTCTAATTTAGTTTTTTACAATTCAATATATAAATATACATAGAATGAGAAAAAGTGTGTATCAATGTAGAATAAACACTTGAACCTAGGAAATTGGTTCCTTTTTACTACTAGCATATGGTGTTAGTGAAACTATAAAAAAGCTCTCTTTGTTTCCTTCCCTCCATAGTTTTTAGTGATCACAAGTTTATTTTATTTTTCATTTTAAATTTCCCTCTACACATCTGAGGTCTACGTCGATCACTTCCATCAAGTGTTTGGTGGGCTATTTGGTTAATGAGAGATAGAAAAATATCTATACACATGCTCTGTGGTGCTTCGGGAACGTGGCATTGAGATGGGCCACAAAGACCGTTTGAGTCAAACAGGGAAAGAAATTAAGTATAAGAACTCAAGGAGGCCGCAGATAACATCAGATAAAAATATAAGGAAGGATGCAATCCATGGCCCTGGAATTTAGGTTAAGAGCTTATTTATAAGCAAAACCAATTACATAGGGAACCAATAAGAGAGAAAAAACATGACGAGACTAACATACGGGTTGTTCACCAAAATAAGAAGCAAAATGACACTATAATAGTCTCAATCTCAGAATTTACTATTGCGGGATCAAATGAATAAAATAGACATCCCAGAGAGGTGTTCCTTCTTAGACCCTTGCCTTCATGGATCCTAATTTGATTCTAGATATTCATTCATGGAATCTGAGTCATGGAAGGTTCCTCCTAGACCAAGCTGAGAAATTTGGTTTCTATCGGTATGATGGAAGCTGGGAGTTTGTGCAAGTGAGGGAATTATTTGTACTCAATGCCATGGTGCAGGGACAACCTTTGCCTCAGAATTAGGCGTGAATACGTTATTATGAAAACTTTAACTCGAGCCTTATTTGAGCTCTTCCCTTGCGGCAGAAGTGCCCCTCTTCTTGTGATATCTCTTCCCTCTAGAGAACTTCTCCTAAGAAAGGTACTCCCCTTTCAAATTCACTTTTCTCCTTCTCTCTAATTTTTTTTCCATTTTATAATATCAAAAATGGATTCTCAACGTCATTGGATGTAGGTTATCACCTAATAAATGAGGCTTACATATTCATCATAACTAAAAATTCCATAGCCACTGCTATGACCCTGCACCCGCACCACAAATTCATTTCCTCATGCCTATAGGCATTTACTATGAAGAGGAACTTCTCTTCTCATGTATAGAGCTCCCACCACTACCTTACACACTAGGATTTTTACTACGATAGCTTCTTCGATAGAGGAAAACAATGGATTTAGACAACTTATTTGAAAAGTTCTACATAATGATTCCCTTCCATATTCACAGTTAAAGACTCTTTCTACTAACCTAATTCCAATTACGACTTTTAAAATTTGAGCCTTGGAACACCATTGTATACTAGGGCTTATATTTCGTTGAACATAGAATTGGAGAACATATAAGTATACCTCGCATGTAAACTGCAAAAAATCAAGCCATATTATATCGTACATTTTCCAATTGAACCTTTTTATTGACATTATGTTCCTAAAATAGTATCATAATAATCATTGGCCTATTAAATTCCTTGAATGCTAGTCTATTGTTCTTATGACCAAAGGGTGGAAGGAGACTATCCCGTAAAAAAAATGGCTCAAAATTATAGAAAATTCTTTGTTAGCAAGTACTATCATAAAAATGAAACACAAAAACACATTGAACTTCCTTTTTTGCTCTTAGAAATGGCCTTTGGCTCTATGTAGCATTTGGCACAAGAATTTCCAATTATTTGTTTTGATTCATCCTAAAACTGTGAATGGACTGGGAAGAAGTATCGAGTGATCATTTCCAATCTAGAACACATGTTTTCAAGGCTTTATATATATATTGTGAATTAAATATTGATTAAGTGGTTCTATGATTCTATCCTGAAGGACTCTTTTTATGTTAATCCTCTTTATTTATGCTTGGCATTTGGCAAGGACATCATGAATTTTGATGTCCCTTTTACTATGAGATTAGAGCTAGGTTCATCTGCCTTTATTGGGAATTGAGTGGTTCCCTAACCTCTTAACTCCTCCATCTAGACTGAATATGCCTAGGCCTTGTAGTTGTTAGGCTATGGACATAATATCTTATGAGGACTTCCTCTAACAAATTCCATCAGGTATATCACTTCCTTCTTTCCTTATGTCCCTTCTGCAGTACTATTGGTGGTGGTAGGTAACAAGAAGAGTCCTCCTATACTTATGGCATTAGATCTGTGAAACCATGGACCTCCTCTCCCTCTTTAGTTAACAGAATGACCCTTATGGCTCTTGAGGAATTTGAGCTCCTATGCACATAAATGGATAACTAGCTGTAATTAATGAATAAAAATAGAGAGAGAGAGAGAGAGAGAGAGAGAGAGAGAGAGAGAGAGAGAGAGAGAGAGAGAGAAAGATACATGCATAGAGAGTGGATCTTATCAGAGGTCATATTCCAAAACCTAGAGTAAGGGGAGGATGCAATTTCACATTTAAGTTTGGCTTGATAAAACAGTCGGGATTGCATATCAGTGGGTGGGTGTCCATAGCATAGTTTGGAGATTCAGAAGTTAGCTATTTATTTATTATTACACATGACCAATGCTACATGTATCAGAAATTTTGAAAATAATTTATGCGATGTTATTAGTTTGACATAACTCTATTACTAATAGATTCATCTTACAGTAGACCAACAAGAATGTCCTGAAGGTCCAAGGTGTTATTGCCTTATTTGTTTCAAATATCTAGCGATCCTTATCCACCTCTAAATGCCTTGTTTTTCATGTTTCGACTTTCGACTATGGAAATTTCTATTCCTTCTAATATTTGGACCCTGTAGAGGTATGAAAATGAATTCAATAGAGCATCACATGTTCTCTCAAGTAGAACTTTATGAGAAGCGTCTACATCTTAAAAGTATCAATATTGTGAGTTGTGATATGCGACTGGATGTGTTGAGGGACGTGTTGCAGGCAGAAACTAGTTGCGACAAGTGACATGGGGAGGACAACGTCATGCCGATGAGACAAAAGGGTCGACATGTGGCAGGAGGATTCAACAATTTCAAGCCTCACAATAGGCCAAAAAAGGGAAGCACGTGGCATTATTCAAAAGGTTACATGTGGCAGATACATTGTAGTGATGGCATCATGTATGGGAGAGCAACAATGGGAGGTTGAGATGATTTAAAAAACCAAAGTGAAACCTATGATTCATAGCCCTTGATGGGAGGGTTCTAATACGGGGATTAGACTGCGGTCATGTGAAGAGCCACAGGACCAAGGCCCAAATGTAGAAGGTGATTGGTAATTTACAATCGGTGAATTGACATGGTGTACACCAAGGTTACACCTCTTATTGGAAATCATCGATAGAGAGGGATATGATTTCAGAGATAGCAACACTATCATAAAGAGTTCAAAGGAATTAATGGTGACATGTGGAATTATTCAAAGTTGACGCATGGCGGTGATGGTGTCACATTATGGTCGATCAATGATCATAGGTTGAGGTGTATTGTGCATCAAACTGAAACCTCTCATTGATAACCTCTGATTGAAGGGCTCTGATATGGTGGCTATATTATGGTCACAGGAAGAGCCACAGGACCAAGGCCCAGATGTAAAAAGTGATCGGTGATTGACAATCGGTGAATTGACATGTCGTACACCAAGCTTACACCTTCGATTGGAAATTTCCACTAGAGAGTGCTTTGATTTGGGGCTTCACTCATTTCCTCTACATAAAGATTAGGCCATGTCACTCATCGGGGATCAAAAGTTTTGCGACTGCAACCAAATGCTACATTGTATAATCATCAATTGTGATTTCGTGATATTTTAAAGGCCTAGGTGCATGTGATGTGGTCCCACGCATGTGATGTGGTTCCACAGTCACGTCAAAGAAACTCAGGTGGAGAAAATCATAGATCGGAGGCCCACAGTCAATCACATCGTCAAAATTGAATATTCTTTGAAGGTAGGTGAATTTTCTATAGTGTCATGAGGAACCTCACCATAAAAGGGTTATCGGCTAAATAAAGAGAATTAACATACTGATAGAATTTATTTCGATATAAATTTGATATAGCAAAATATTTTCTAATGAAAATTGATTTTATTATTATTATTATTATTCATAAACATTGTTTGTGTATTTTAATGTTTTGAAGAGAGATCACATTGTTTAATAAATATATAAGAGGGAAAAAATATTAATAAAATAATAATTAATATTATTTTAATTGTTTTATATATAAAATTAATATAATATTTTTACTAAAACTTGACATGTCATATTTATTTATGATCTATATATAATATTTTATTACGATTTAAGAATATAATATCTCTTTGCATTTAATTGTGAGGAAAATATTTAAACAAAATACTATTAATAATTAAAATGATGTAAACTCAAATCATGTAGATATGATTCACATTGTTAAATCCTTACACAAAAAAAATGATTTAAGAATAAGTTTATTATTTTCTTTAACCTAAAGGCAGCTAAGAATGCCAACACTGTGTCCCTGATAATATGAACCTTCCACTCAAATCTAGCACTAGACATTGGAGAATCACAAACCCTTTTAAATGATTTAACTACATATAATACCATGGGCTCAATTGTTCTAAAATTAAATAGGAACACAAAAAATTGCAGATATAACCATAAATATAGAGATGCAGCAAAAATAACACTTCATTTCATTAATATCAAATACTAAAATATGCTTAAAACATAATGGAAATAAGACTATCTCAGGCGATGGTAGCTTATCTCTAAGAAGAGATGTGGCAGCTACATGCCTTTGAACTGAGTTACAATGAGTCTTGAAGGCCTATTTATAATGGACAAAGAATGTAAAACCATAAACATCCAGAAACCTAACACTATGAGATGAAGCGCCAAAACTATGGGCCCCATTTGGATAAACTGTTACATCATCTTCCTGGGGTTGTAACATTGGCATATGATCTTTGTTTAATGCATACAATACCTCGTTAGAAATATCTATCCGAGGAATAACTATTTTGAGTTTGAAAAGTAATTCAAATTCTCACTTTCCCCCATTAACCCAAAAAATGTCGTTCAGGGCATCAACACAGCTCTAGAAATTTAGGACTTGAAAAACTGCCAAAAATAGGAAATTATGCTACAATAAGGAAATTGAAAAATTGAAAGAGACAATGATGGTGGTCCAAGTGGAATTGGGTCGCCACCAACATACACCTGGATCATCAATACGACATGTCACTGAAAACATCGCCATTGACCTAAACATATCGACTCTTTAACCAGGTCAAGCTTTCCCAGACAAACTCGTTTAAACTTGAATGGGAAAATTCCCTAGATCCAATAGAGAAACCCAAATACTCTTCTCCCATATTACCCAAATCTACATCTATAACTTATGAGTTACACATACCTAATGAGGGTTTATGGTCATATAAATATTTACATATAATTAATAAATATCCATCTCCAAAGTTAGGTATGAGGGTTTATGGTCATACAAATATTTGCATATACTTAATAAATATCCATCTCCAAAGTTTTTCTTTTTTTATTGGTATCGTAGTACTTATGTTAGAGTATGGCATCAATTAAAATAAAATGTATTAACTAGATCTTCCTAAGTGAATTTTATTATTCTGACTCTAACAATCTTGATCTTTGAAACCAAATGATAGTTATCATAACCAACATAAAAAAAATAATAAGTCATCATTATAAATCTCATGAGACTAAAGAGTTTATAATATTGAATATCAAATTTTCTCCCTAGAATTAAAAAAACATGCCTTTCTTGTGGATGTTTCATTGACAAATAATTAGTGTTTTACGATTTAAATTCTCTTTCTATTAAATATTTTGGTCGTTATTTCTCTATATTACTTGCTTTTACAAACTTTGAGTAATAACAACTTGTAATGGATCACATAGTTGAGATCTAATTTGTATAACATGAGTCATTTCATTTATTGAGTTGTGAAATTGGAACACCCATGGATGAATGTTGGCAAAGGAGGGTAGCAAAGAGGTAATGTTTCTCATTGTTAAAGAAAAAGTAATAGTAATATTTTTGCGCAAAGAAGGGGGAAGTCACATTGAGTACAAGTAGTGTGGGAAAGTCTATCGTTACGTGGAAAGGGAGCCATAGACCTACAAACATGAATTCAAGGGTAGTCATTGTGCATTCTCAGAAAATTGTTGGACAAGTGGAAATAAATTGCAAAGGGGTGGGGTTGCATTGATGCTAGGCTAGGTGTAGGCCACCTGAGTATGGTTTAGTCACAGAGATAAGTCTTTGGAGTGTGTAGAGATAGACATCCACTAGAGGTGAAGGTTGAAACACATCTATATAGTGAAAAATACAAAAACTAGTGGAGGGTTGAATATTTGAAATGAAGCTCATAGGAATAAAGAAGTTTCCCTTGGAGTAGAGTCCCAAACTATAGCCATCGTTGTAGTATAATAATATCAAGTACGCATCGATTTTTCATGGAATTATTTATTTATTTTTTTGAAATACAACAAAATCTTAAAGAAAAAAAAGGAATAAGAAATAAAGATCTTTTTTAAGTGAAGTTTGTTAAATGGGATTTATAAATTGATTTATGTAAAATAGGTGTTGTGAAGGTATTTATTTTTCCTAAATTGACATATTAAAAAAATTATTTGAATCCAAATATGTTGTATATATAATGATGGAAAATTTGATGAATACTAAATTCGAAGTTGAAAAATTTGGCGAAAAAAAATCTGAATTATGGAAATTAAAAAGGTGATATTTGTTAGTACATCTATGATTGCAGAATGCATTAAGGGGAAGAAGAACAACCTTGTGATGATAAACAATGAAGAGTGGTAGGACTTGGATGCTAGAGCCCTTAGTAAGGTTTAGGTATGTATAGTTTATGATGTCTTGTTTAACATTATGGAAAAATAACAATAATGAACTTGTGGACCAAGTTGCAATGTATTTATATGATGAAGTGCTTGGAAAAGTATATCTATTGTAAAAGGAAGTTAACAGTTTTAAAATGAAATAATGTGTCAAAATTGTAGATCACATTAGTGTGCTTAGTACCTTGATTTTTTGATGAATAGTATGGATGTTAAAATTGATGGTGAAGATAAGACAATTACATTGTTGTGTTCATTTCTTCAATCTTACAATCATGTCAATAACTTCCATTAGCTTTAGCATAACTCAAACTTTTAAATTTGATTATGTTGTTGCAAAATTATTTTCTAAGGAGGTGAGGAGAAAATAACAATATTGAAGCCTCTATAGAAGAAGTAATAGTGTCTAGAGGTCAGTCCAAGGAAGGGGGAGAAAATTTGAGAGGTACATCCAAATCACAGTCTAAAGTCAAAAGGATTAACCATATATGTTCATACTATAACAAGATAGAGAATCTCAATAAGTATTTGTATAAGAGATAGGAATCTAAGGATCACTCCAAGAAGGAGGCAAATCAAGTTGAGTTAGGATTATGTGTGATTCATGAAGATTTATGTATTAGTAATGCTCCTCAATATTATGCAATTTGTTTTTTACATTATGGTGCTTCTCATCATATGTGTCCACATATAAAATGGTTTTCTTCATAGAAATAAGTTGATAGTGGAATAGTTCTCATGGGAAATAACATTGCAAGACTATGCATGTGCGATGTGTAAAAATTAAAATGTTTGATAGTATTGTAGCAACATTAATAAATGTTAGAAATGAGATTGAAATAAAAAAATAATTTAATTTCTTTTGGAGATTTGGATTCTATAGCTCATATGTTTACAAGTTAATGTGGAGCACTAAAAGTGTCCAACCATGCTTCAATGGTAATTAAGGATAGTAATATGGGAAAGATTTAGAAGCTAGATGGAACTTCTTAGATGAAAAATGAAATTGTAGTATCTGAGGAGTCATATGAATTGACTTATTTGTGGCGTTAATGACTCAGTCATATGAATGAGAGAGGAATATAGGTACTAATGAACCAAAAACTGCTTTCAAATTTGAAATCTTTGATTTCTAATTTATGTAGGAATTATGTTTGGAAAGAAGTGTAAAAATAAGTTTAAAGTAGGTAATCACGTTAGTGAAGGGCTTCTTTATTGCAACCATTATGATGTATGAGTACCATCCCCCACTGTTTCTTTAGGAGAATCGTCATATTTTGTGACATTTATATATGTTTGTTGTAGAAATGTGTGGGTTTATATTTTGAAAATAAATTTTGATGTGTTTAATGGTAGAAAATAAAAGTAGGAAAATAATTGGATAAGGGAGCAAAGTTTACTTCTTTATAATTTGAAGGGTATTTCAAAGAAGTTGGGATCATAGGGGAAACAAACCACTCTATACACTCCCAAGAAGAATGGAATATTATAATGCATGAACAAGACTCATAGAGAATAAGAAAGAGACATTTGTAGTGTTAGCACTTCGTATTTTCTCCATGCTGAGGAGAGGAACCTAAAGGTAACCACAAACCAATATTTAGGACTATAAGCTAACCCTTACAAAGCCAGATAGAAGCACTGCCTATTTGCAACAAGAGTTGGTAGCATAATCAATCACTACTATTGGTTGTCTTGTAATCAATCACAGTCAATTGTAAAATCCCTAAAGAGGTTTGGATGAGTCATCCATATGATTATTCAAATTTATTTATTTTTTGTTATGAATCTTACACACTTCTAGAATAGGAATTCTAAACCACATCGTAGATAAAACAAATATACATTTTTTTGTTATGATGATGTTGCTAAGGAATATATATTGTGGGATCCTTCTATTCACAAAATAATCATCAACAAAGACATGGTATGATTAAATAAACAAAATCATTTGGAAACTTAGCCATCTACAAACACAAGCAAGATAGAAGAAGATTTTGATAATAAGAAATTCATAGATGCTTTATGCATTCTTGAAAATGTGGAAATTCAAAAACCAACATCAAGAAAATATACATTGTATAAAATTCCTCCTAAAAGGTATACCAATTTTACTTCACATATTTCTTAGGTTACCAATGATGGATGACCTTTCTATTATCAATAAACAAAAGATAATAGCAATAATGCTAAATGGAAAGTGGGAAAAGAAATATATGGATATGTTCTAGAAGAACATAATTTGGAACCTCTAGCCTTCCTAAAGATAGAAAGGTTGTTAGATGAAAATCGGTTTACAAATTGAAGAAAGGACTAGTTCATGGTAAAATTGGAAGGGATAAAGTAAGACTAGTTGTAAAAAGTTACTCTCAGGTGGAAGGTATATATTTTGATAAAAAAATAAATTATAGTTCTTAAAATTGCATCTATTAGTATTTTGTTGCCACTAATTACTTTGTTTAAATTTTAGTTAGACAAATAGGATGTGAAAACAACATTTCTACATGGATTTTTGGACAAGGGGATATACATAAAATGGTGAAAATGTTTTATGAAATATTGCAAATTAAGACTAGTTTGAAAGCTCGAACAACTATTGTATATTTTCAAGTAATTACCCAAGCAATGGTACAAAAGATTTGATTCTTTCAAGGTGTATGAAAACTATCTAGATATTTGTATGACGAGTGAATCTACTTCAAAAGTTTGAATGGAATATTAATTATCGTAGTGCTATATGTTTGTGATATGTTGGTTGCAAGCACAAGCATGGATGAGATAAATAGTTTGAAGTCTCAAATGACTAGGACCTTTTAGAGGAACGATTTAGGAGAAACAAAACAAATCTTAGGTATTGGAATACACAAACACAATAAAAATGGTAAGCTTAGCTTTTCATAATAGAAGTATGTTGAGAAAATAATTGTAAAATTTAGGATAAATAATGTGAAACCTATATATATCCCTTTGGCTCCCATGTTTATTTTGCTAGGTTTATGTCCTAGTATTAATGAATAAAAATATTATATGTCTCATGTACCCTGTGCTAACATAGTAGGAAGTATGATGTGCTCAATTCTGTGTCATGCCAGATATTTAACATCTTCTAGATATTGTCATTAGGTACATGGAAAATTTGGGAGGAGAAAATTGGAATGCTATGAAATATGTTCTTTGGTATCATAGTAGAACCAGTGATTATGACATCACCTTTAATTTTTGTAATGGATATGTATATGGCTATGTCGACTTGTATTTTATAGGTGATTTGGATAAGAGGAGGTCTACTTCATCTTATGTATTTACTCTTACACATGGGGTTTTAGTCGGATGTTAAGGTTGTATGGAACATTTTCTTTATCCACCACAATGGTAGAATAAATTGTTGTCTCACATAATTGCAAAGAGGCAATTGGGTTGAAGCGACTTCTAGGTCAATTTTAAAGAATGCAGAAGAATGTAAATATGTTATTAGATAGTCAATGTGCATACATTTCAATACAGATACAACTTATTATAGTAATACTAAGCACATTAGTAATATGTACCATTGTTTTAAGACAAGAAATTGATGGAGAAAGAGGAGATCTTAAAAATTTCCCCACTCAAGAGTAATACGCAAACATGTTTATGAAACCAATGTTTTTTTTTTGTGACAGTAACGGTTATATTGATATGGGCAGTAAACCAGCTACCGCGTGCTTTACAAGTCTGAGAAGTCCTTTGCAAAGAACAGAGGAATAAATGTGTGATGGAGATGCAGATCCCTTCCAAGAGAGATGCAGGTGATATCGAGGATATGAGTTGAGAAGAAGAACTACTTCTGCGTGTTGACTGCTGAAAATGAGATGGCGCCCCCAGCAAAGATTTCAGGCGGATCATGA
>APFE030681532.1:1045-16770 GCA_000404065.3 Pinus taeda
GCAGGGAAAAGAGCATATGCATGAGAAAAAAAATCCTTCCTTTCTGTTTCTGATTTGCCCAGATCGCACAGAGTCACAAGGCAAAGAGCATACGCAGAAATGAAAGGTATAGATCTGGTTAAAAAAAAACTAAATAAACCGAAACCGAAATAAGAAGAGAAAAAATAACAGTAAACTGCAAATAAACACTATATACCTCCAGATCTTAAAAATGACACAGATAGGGCTACCGGAAACCTTTTCGCGTGAAACGAAAGGGGTTCCTCAGTGGAACAGATGCTCCGAACACAACAGAGCAGTCCTCTCGGCCCGAAAGCAGTCAGAAACAGTAGATCTAGGAAACGACAGCCGCATGCAGTTCTACCAGCTTCAGAGTTGGATCACCAACGGACGCGGCCCTCAAATAGCTCTGATACCATGTAGGAATTTACAGGGTAAGTTCCTCAGACAGAACACCAAAAGGACACCGCTCACAAACAGATCACAGATCAATACACCAGTATTTTGACGTGGTTAAAACCCTCAGAGAGGGAAACAGGCCACGGCCTGTGCCAACGTGGCTACTACAGGCAATTTATTAATAAAAGAATGAAAATTTACATAAGCTTCTCTCATGCACGGTTAACCTACAAATGACCCTCCATGCGCTTTAAATAGAATTCATGGACCAATCGGGTGTCAAGCCACGGATCAAGTGTCGGTAATACCGAGGAGAGAATGAACCGTCGGATCACTACATATCGTGACCGTCGGATTGTAAGTTACAAAATGTACAACGGTAAAGAAACACACTTTACCTAACTCTATACTAGACCAAGTTGAACTTAACTATTTCCTATGTGTCGGAATATCCTAACATTAGGACATACCCTCTTTACATTTTTTGATTTTTGATTTTTATTTTTTACAAATATGGAAAACATTTGCAGAAAGCAAAGGTATGTACATATTACAGAGATGAACTAAGTCAATCATAAATTATGACACCTATTGGTATAGGAACATAACAAGGCGTATGTATAGATGTATATTTTTAGTGGATTATGATTGTATCATATATGCACCATCTACTATAAATGTTATAATATTTATGCATAAATTTGTGCTATTGTTTTGAAAGTTCCAAGCTATCTTTTAATTAAGATGAATTACAATTTATAACAAATGTTGTTAGTGGACAATAGATAAATGGAATCTCATAGTCTTGCTTTGGAAAGCGCATAATTCTTTTGACTCCAGAAAATTGTAATACCTTCAAAATGATGCTAGAGAGGCTCTTCGAGAAGGAGAAAATCCCAATTCACGGCCTTAGTGCACTTGTAGAGTGCAAAAGAGCAAAAATTAAGAAGTCTAAAACAAATTCCTTTCTGGTTAATGCTTGGTTTGACGAGGAATGCAAAAAAGGCAAGGAGAATGTGGAAAGAGTCAAACAAGGATAACATAAATCTTAGAGCTTACAAGCAGATATTAAGAAAGAAAAATGTCGATTTCATGGTTTCAAGGAGGGAAGAACTAATCTTCCTTGGAAAAAATAATCCCAAATTATTTTGGAAGGAGCTTCAACCGAGAAAGATGCAAACTGAGAATAGTATTACAACATCTAAATGGTTTGACTATGCAAGACAGCTCTATGAGCAAGATTCCAAGGTTTACCCTCCGCGCTTGGTCAACACTGATATTGAACTCTTCACGTTGCAAGAGGTAGAGATGGGTATTAAGAAGTTGTGTGTTGGAAAAGCAAAAGACTTAGCTGAACTCCAAGCAGAGTATCTAGCGTGGGGCTCAAAGATTCTTGCACATCACATTACAAAAAATTTCAACAACATCATACAACAAGGGTTCCCCACAGATTGGACAACTGGTTTGGCAATATCTCTTTTCAAGAGTGGTGACGTCAATAATCCCTCCAATTATAGGATCATAATGATAAACCCTTTGTTTGCAAGCTATTTGGAAGCACCCTAGAAAATAAAATAAACAAGTGGGCAAAAGAAGGAGATAAGCGTGCTAAAGGGCAAGCAGGTTTTAGACCTAAACATTCCATAGTTAATCATTGTATAACTTTAAGGCACGTCATTGAAAAAGTTTGGGCGAAAAAGGAAGAAGTCTTTTGCTGCTTTGTTGATTTCAAAAAAGCGTTTGACATTGTTCTTAGAGATAAGCTTTGACACAGAATGGAGGAACTTAGGGTTCCTAAACATTTGAGAGTAGTTGTGCATAGGTTGTATGAAGAGGTGAAAGTCAAAATTATAACTTCAACAGGCATTTCTGAAAGTTTTAGAAGTGATATTGAGGTCAAGCAAGGTTGCCCACTATCTCCTACCCTTTTTGGTTTATATATCGACATGCTTGAGGAGTGGTTAAATTCGCAAGGGGGTGATGGTATCTATTTGGGCAAGTTTTTTATAAGGCTTCTTTTGTATGCAAATGACCTTATTATGATTGCTAAATCTGCTCTTGGTTTGCAAGAGCACTTACTATCCCTTGAGCATTTTTGTCGAAGGGTGGGATGCAAGTTAATATTAGCAAAATGAAAGTAGGGGTTTTCTCTAAAAAAAGAAAACATAACCAGCATAAGTTCTACTTTGAAGGCAACGTTCTGGAAGAAGTTGCGGATTACAAATACCTCGGAATTGACTTCAACAAAAATCTAAGTTGGGATGGTCGTAGAAAGAAAATAACTTTGGGGGGTTGGAAAGCATTTTATGATTTTCAAAATAGGTGTAGAGAGGCAAAGTTATGGGACTGGAAAACCAGTAAAACTCTTTTTGGGCTTCTAGTGATTCTCTATGGTCGTGAATCGTGGGCCAGTAATACACCCAACATGTGGTGGAAACAAATTGAGAAAATTCAGAAGTGTTTGATTACAAACAAACTCAAAATTAAAAGTGTGGTTCCTTATGCTATCTTGTTAAGTGAAACAGGGGATGCTCCTACTGAAGCAATTGCTATGGTGCGAGTCATAAGGTATTTAAAAAAATTGAGCAAATGGAAGAGGGAAAATGACCTAAGGTTGTCTTTAATGACATATTGTGCAAAAGAAAAAAGACTTGGATGCAGAAAAATATCAAATGGTTTAGTATATGGGGTATTTGCTTGAACACATGTCCCATGAACAGTAAAGAGATAAAAACTTTTGTTATGGATAAGTTCCACAAGCGTACCTGGGATAAGGAGCTAGGGAGAAAGAAAAAGTACTATATTAAAGTGTTCAATCCCACTCATAATCATCAACAAAAAGCATACATAGAGGTCAATATTTCTTGGAGAGCCAAAATTCTTATTGCTCACTTAAGGACTAATTCTCATCAACTCCATTGTGAAACAGGGCACTGGAAAAGGCCAAAAGAAGTGTGAGAGGAAAGAGTATGTATTTTTTGTTCTTCTGGAAAAGTGGAAACAAAAAAGCATTTCATTTTAGAATGCAAGGCCTTCAAAGACAACATGAAAAGTTATGCAAATATACTGGCAGGTAGCTCTTGGGATAATCTATTTAGCGAGGGGTTTATCAAGAAGCTATGAGCGTTTATTATGAGGCTTCACAGGAAAAGGGTCAAATACATCAACCAAATGAAGAAGCAATACGTCCAATAGGCTATTTGTAACCTCATAGACGTTAAAATAATCTTCTTTCTTTCTTTCTAATAAATTAAGATGTGAAGTGGATAAATTAATTACTTGCTAGAAGCACAAGGTCTTGCATAGAATTTGGTTGGTAGTAACCAGTAGATTTCTATACATTTACATTTTATCCTACATAAGTGCTGAGGAAAACATAAATAATGGTGGGAAGTAACACTTAGTAAGTATATTTATTTACATCTTATTCATATCTATTTTTTATGCAAAGACTTGCTTAAATTACGTGGGAAATAATTGAAAGTAACTATGTTATTTGTTGAAGTATGAGCTATTTTCAAATATTTTATTTTTGGATTGTTTCCTACAAAGTTTAAGAATAAAAAACACTACACAAATATTTAAAAATCGTGCATGAATAATGCAATTATATCCATAAATTATGGCATAAAATATGTGAGACAGTTATCCACATGGTATTATATTATTCAAAGGCTACAATAAGACCTTCAAATTATGGTTGAATCAAATGTTTGAAAATTAACTTTTTAAATATATTAAAATTAAATATATTATTTTTCAAAATTAAACATTTATAAGTTGTATTGGTCAATGTTTAAATTAATAGTGGCCAATGAGGAAATCAACTGCGAGAGTCTTTTAACATGAAATTTACAAACATCAAATTCTTTAACAAATTGAAATATAATTAAGATGAATTAAAATTATTTATAATAAGGAAGCATAACTAGTGTCCCTACCGCCTAGTTTAATTATTGAACATTGAATGGTATTAATTAACTCTGACAGTTGAACAAGTTCAACATTATAGATGGAATAAACTACAGGTTTGATCAATACATAAGACAATGCTACATGTTAAACCATTCATAAATGCATGAGTTCTTGTTTTAAATTTACAAAGCATAACAAAAATTTGCATTTCAAATGCTTGAAGGAGAGCATAATTTAACAAATTACAATACTTTGACTAAATAAAATTCAATGCTTAAAGCAAGACTTCGAGATTTTTTTCATAAATTTCAAAGTATAGCATAAATTTGCATTAGAGGTGTTTGAAAGAAAACTAGATAACGTATGCACTTAAGTGGGAATGTAATACGTTGTAAAGACAATGAAGAAACATAATTTAACAAATGACAAAAAAGAATTGAGGGCTATCTATTTAATCAATTTGATAAGTGACATTTATTGTAAATGAGTAGAACCATTAAATTTTCAGATTAACAAAAAAGTAAAACTGAAGTGTAACAAGAAATAAGTAAAACAACACAATATTAAAATTATTTATTTGTGATAACGAGAAAATTGAATATGAAAGATACTTCAAACTCATATTATATTAACAAGAAATTGCAGACACTGTTTCAAAACCACTTATGTAATTAAAAAAGTATAAAATATATATTGTTGTGTATATATATATTATATAATATATATATATATTTCTTCTGTTTGACATCAATTTTTATGTGCATGAACATAACAATGTTCCTTTTTATTTCAGCATTGGCATTTAAGATCTATAATAATCTGGAGTATTGTTTATGAATTTTAACCATCCCTGCATGAGGAAAAATATTAGAAAGTGTTTATTAATGCTTACAAAAATAGAAAATTGTAACAATTTTGTTATATGACTAGAAACTAAAGGTGAAAGAATGAGGATGATACCTGAGGAGACAAGACAAACTTGCTAGTTGGAGCTTTCAATCATTTTGTTTTGCTTCTTGTTGTTGTTGTCAACATCCAGAATCTCATTGTCACCATTGAGAGTGAAAAGACCATGAATCTGTAAATTGTGCAACATATAAATTGTTGTTGTTGTTGTTTTACAAATATTCTTGGTAAGACATTTGAGCTAATCCGGGCAATAGTTGCTTTAAAACCAACCTATTTCTAAGGCAACAACACAGGGTGTTGTTATCAGGAGTTCTTATAATGCAATTGATAAAATGTAGAAAAAGAAAAGGGGTTTGTTGTCTGCACTTAATGCAAAATATTGACATATCTTCTATCGTTGCAGATGATGACATTGGACAACTGCAAAATGCACAGACATGTTCAAATGGTGTAGAATATGCATTTGCAATGACAATTATTCCTTGGACCCGTTAGAAAAGAAGACTAGTCAACAAATGTATAATGAAAAATAAGTAAGTGTAGAATGAAAAATAAGTGGATTACTGGGTATCTACTTACCTACATCTGTTTATCGATTATTTTTTTAAGGTTTTTTTGTATCTCAGTGTTCAAATGCATTATGAATGTCGTTGTTGTACGAAATGTTTTTTCCTTGAGGCCTTTTATTTTTGTTATGTTTTTGAAGAGCATGATTGACATATCTCCACTTTGTAGCTTTTGTTCCATTTCATTGTAGATAGGTACAAAATTTTCAAATAGATGTAATTATGATATAAAGTACCAAATACAGACAATAAGTTGAAATGCATAAGACTAATGGGTGAATTTCACAAAGGAGAACATGTCACCGATGCCTTATCATCTTCAAAGCTTTCGTCTCTAATTTGCAGTGTATATTGCATTCCAACTTTTTCAACTGTTGTTACAAGTGTTGCAACTGTTCCAATTGGGAACGTTTCTATGCTTTCTCCCAACTGTTTTATTGTTGCATTGGGAACAAATTTGTATTAAGCACAAACGCTGTCGATGTTTTCTACAGTACTTGTATTGTCTAACAATAGAATGTGGTCATAGTCACCACAATCATAATTTGTTTTTGGCACAATCTGGAATTTTTTTACTACAATTGTTTTTCTTGGCAAGATCTTTTGATTGTGTTTTTCAATGAGGTCTTTTGGAACAATCATTTTGATTGTCATTAATCCTTATTGATCAGTCAAATCGGCAAGTAGTATTTGACGTGTTTTTGTTGCTTTATCCAAAAATGTGTTGTAAACAACCATGACATTGCCATGAAACAATTTCTGAGATTTGCAAATGTTCAGTTCTTGAATTGATACTGGAATAGTTGATAATGCATTTGGGTTGTATACATATCTTGCAATTCAGAGTCAATTACAAGGAGCCAATGTTGATATGTATACTAGAGATGTGACAAATGCAAATAAGCAATGGGCATTAATTGACTTGCCTTGCTGCTTCTTTTTGTAGTTGTTTTTCTTATTGTGATGTTTTATTTATTTACTACTCAAGGCTGCAACGTATTTGGAGAAATGCAATTAGTGACAATAGATACATAAGGAACCAAAGAGAAGTAGAAATGGTATTTGTAAATACTTGCCTTTTATGTTTTTGGTCACTACAACTTTGATCCATTTTGATTCTATAGTAGAAAGGAAATTGCATTAGAAGATTGTTTGCACATGGATGCAATGCACGATTGCAAAATAACATTAATAAATGGTTAAGCTTCAATGGCAGCAAAAGGGGGAAAACAATTTAATTGTAAATATGGAAAGGTTCCAATATGTTTTATGATTCATTTGCATAGATATGGTCCATTGTGAGACAAATTGTGTCATGATCTGACCAATATGTATGTAGCTTGTAGATCTTGTAGTTGTGTGTTATGTTAAACCATACATGATCAATAAGAGATGTGGCCACATAGGTATTTTTATCTAGAATAAAATGGAGGTTGTAGCTATGCATATAGTTTATTAGTGTCTTTGTTCTATTGTGACTTTGGTGCATGTTAACATTGAAATCCCCTACAATGACTATTGGTTTACCAATAGATATATTACATAATGTTTTTTTCAATAATATTTAGTATATTGGGAAATGTGTCATAGGCTGTTGAATAGATATTGACAATTGTAATTTGCATTCCGTGTAGAATGATACTTGCGATCAATGCCTCTACATTGTCTTCTTGAAACTGCATATGTTCAACAATCTTATGTTTTCTTTAAAGCATCTGAGCAATCCATATTTGTAATGGCTTGATATGCAATTGAAGGTTTTGAAATTTTGTTGCAGCATATCTTGTTTCAAATGTGTCTCTTGTAAACATAAAATGTCAGTGTTAATCAAATCACAGTCATTTAGGACATCATTGATATAGGTTTCTAGGTTGCAATTGTTTAGAGAGAGAATTGATGTGCATGAATGTATGTGTAGAAATTGATAATTATGATCTAGTTCCCATTTTTTAGTCTATTGTAGACAGTCCATTTCAATTGTTATTTTTTATTTGACTTTGAAGTTTTGTTTCTATAGAGGTTTTAACAAGAACTAGGATTGCATGTTCCTAACGCAAGACAAGCAATGTAGACTAGTCCATGAGCCCGTATTCCAATAGGATCACATGCAAGGTTGTCTAATGTGAGGCCTTGTGATCTATGTATTGTGCATGCACATGCCAATTGAATAGGAAATTGTTTTCGTATTTTGATATAGCCTGTCTTTGTTGATGGTTTTATTGGTTTTGCTACTCGCAATATGGGGATCCAATCTTCAAAAATGCCTTCACATATGAGTGAGCCAACTTTCTTGCTTGCGGTGTCCTATGTTTGTATTGAAGAACTTGATCCATATGACATCAATTTCATTTGTTTTGGTATAGACTTTAATGATTCCATCTACTCCATTAACAAGGCCATCTTGTGAATCATAATTGTCAGCGTAGAACTCAACTAACATATTTATTTTCATGACTATTTTTGAAGGCAATGTTGTTGTATGTAAATGTGAAGGGAAATTGCCATGGTTTTCTTCTCCTCGGTCGATTGCATTAATGACAATTTCATCATCGGGAACAATTATCAACATTTTATTATTGTGCAAAGTAACATCATTATTTTTATAAAAAAGATAAAGGAAAGCAGGGTCAATAGGCGCAGGCCTAACAAATTTTTTGTTCAAATATAACATATCGTCTTTTTTTTTAGTGTTTGTTCACATTTTATTCAATATTGAGATTTTTTTTGTCTGTTTAGCGCATAGTAGTATGCAATTCATAACATTTTACATTTTCTTTCCAAAAGTCATATGGAAATAGTTGTTTTTTGAGAAGAGGTTGTTCAAATATCAGGGAATCTTGTATAGGTTGGCTTGATAGAGATCACTGCAAAATATAATGTCAATGTTTCCAAAGTATTTTGTCTAGACATGTTTAATGTTTCTGAATCGATCATCAATGCAAAACAAGAAACAACTTCCTAGCAGGGAAACCTCATCAATGAGAACTAGTCTCAATTCTTGATAAAGTTTTCCAAGTGCATCTAATGTATCATTGTTAAGTGATGTAGGGGTTGACTTGTTAATAGGCATAAGTATTGCAAAATGGACAATTGTATCACCTACATTATATGCATATTTTCTTGTGAATGCTAGTATCAACTCCTTTGGTTTTAAAGGATCAATTGAATGGTGTGCATCATAAAGTTGTATGAACATTTGGAATATTACTTTTTTTGTAAATGTTTTCCGAGTTTTGGCTCCTTTACTCAGGAATAGATACAATGGTTTGTCCATGTTCATACGTTTTTTCATTGCAATGTCTTCGATAATTAATGGTTGTTCCCTATTGAGCATTCTTCTTAATTTGTGATATTCCGCATTTTCAAGTATAAATGGATGCTCTCACAAATAGAATCCACTATTCAATTGTTTTTTTTTCCATGTTGATGGTAACATTGCAAGTCTACTTGAAAATCATATTTTTCACTAAAGTGTTCAACGATTTTCTGTTTTTTCATTGTATCAATGGGATCTATGGAATTGTTTTGGATTTCCTGTATTGCATTTTCCAAATTGCCCCATAGTGGATTGATGTTATATGTGAATTTAGATTCATTCATTTTTATTGTGTTTTCATGTAATATATACGCGGCTTCCCATGAGACCAAGTTTTGTTTCAATGCATTCTCATTTTTTTCAAATGGAACATATAGAAACAGATTTTCCCCTACAATAGTTTTCATAGCCAATGTGTTTTTTGCATTTGGTGAATCATATCACCTTTGGTTTATTTATTTTTGAAGTGGGTGTGCCATATTTGTTGTACCTTGAGGCAAATTCAGCAAGGCATACATGATTTATTGCATTAGGTCGACCAATGTAATAATCAATAATCGAATTACACAATACATCTTTGGAGTCGTCGTCTTCTTGTTTTAGTAGTAACGATGGTTTGAGAATAAATGTGCATTTGTCCAAGGGTGTTGTGTTTATAAATATGCATTCCCGTGAACTATGATTCAATGGAAGAGAAAGCACTCTATGTACTGCTTGTTGGGTTGACATTTGTTGGAGATTAACAAAAGCATTTCCCAATGAACGTATCATTTAAATAGCATTTACTTTACTCTTTTCATGCTCTCTTCTTATTCTTTTAAATGCATTTGTCATTGATTTGTCAATTTTTGTCATGTAAGATGTCCAATATGATGCAGTTGCATATGCATTAAAGACAAATTGGGCATCAATATTTTCATTCCATAGTTGCGGCATGTTCTTTAAAAAGTTATTGTTCGAAATGTGAGAGTGTTTTTTTCTAATAAAATCACTGGTTGCTTCAATGTACTTTGTATTGTTACAATGTAAACATTTTCGGTTGAATGTACTTAATTCAAAAAATCATTAAAAGTACTATTGCTATCATATTTTTTGGTTTCCAGGATATCATCTAACAATTTCGCTTTTTCGTTCATTGTGTCATCTACCAAGGCAATTGGTTTAAGAAATTTTTGTGCTTCTTGTTGAAGAATGTAACTAGTGTCACCGTTCATAATTGTACTTGAGTCATAATGAAATATATTTATCAAAAAAAAAGAAAAGAAAATGTATTATTAAAGAAATTGACTTATTAAAGCATGGGTTTCATGCTTGGGTCAATTGTTTTAGGTCAAACTCTCCATTGAAGACTTCTACAATTTATGTCAAGTGTCCATGTCCATGTCCTATTGTAAAGAACCCTTATTGGGATTTATTTGTCAAAGAAGAAATTTGTTTTATTGTAAAATAGGTCAACTAGGCCTCCTCCACTAAGTTGGCCTAAATTGGGTAGCATAATCACTATACAAGGCAACAACTTGACCTCGTTTGTCACTCATACACAACAAGTTTGATTTGCAACTTCTGGGGCCAAAAAAAGTGTGAATTTTAAAGGAAGAAGAGGAAGAAGGATAGTGAAGGAGAATGAGGTATCTCACAAGCATAAGAACTCAAAATTCTCTGTCTTTTTACCACACATGTGAATCTATGAAGCTGTTAGAGGAGTTGAGATTCTACAGTTGTTGGGGAGGCTGAAATTTTGAAGTTGTTGGTGAAGCTGAGTCGAAATTTCTAGGTTGATGCTGGGTTGAAGTTATTGGACAAGAAGAGATTCTTGAAGGTTGTTGTATCTCATTGAAAGGTTGACTTGGTGGAGGAGGAAGGTTTGTTGGTTAAGGTCTCTGTTGTCTCACTGTCATTTGGATCTACTAAAGGAAGAGTTATTGAATGTGTTTTCCCCTATATAGGGGTTAATCCCTAGTTGTGCGCCTACATCTGGGGTCCTTGCACTTCACGTTTTGGTTTTGGTAATTGCTTGATGAACTAAGATAAAATGAGAACATAAGAAAGATAATAATAACTCAAAGAGATCACAAGTAATTATCAATAAGAGAAAATCTTCCTGCCTTTCCGATTTTCCAACATGGTATCAGAGCTAAGGTGGAGAAGGATAAAAAGGCAGCCTAAATATCTACTGAAAGGAGAATAATGAGAATAAAGAGTCTTAAGAATTTGAATAAGGGTCATCAAGAAAATGGATCATATAAGGGGATAAGCCTAATATCTACAAGAACTACGTCTAACTCAATGAAAGGAGAAAAAAAATTAGAAGGAGGCTCCGACTACATGGCATGGAAAAAGAGGATAAATGTCATCCTCGAGAAGAATAAAGTTTTGGATCTAGTTCAAGGAAATGTCAAGAATCCTACAAATGAATTAAGTGAAGCAGAGAAAGAAAAGTTCAAAGAAATCGAAATATTGGTCGTGAACCTAATAGTGGATGAAGTAAAGGACAACCTCATTCCATATATATCCAACATAGATACCGCTCAAGAAATGTATGAGGCTTTATCCAAAGTATTCACAATCAAGAAAATTGGTCAAATTTCAAGCCTTAAGAATGAATTAAGAACTGTAATTCAAAATAACTAATATATTGGAAATTCAACGAGGGATTCTTGGAGCTCTGTAACCCTAATGACCTTTCGGCCATGAGGTAGGTGGTGCGGAACACCTCGAAAACAAGCAGATCGGCATGGAAAAAAGTGGACAGGCGGCTCAGATATGGCAAAAGAGACTAGGAGGGGAGAGATCCCCTCCTACAGAGACACAACAGTGGGAGAAGGAATGAGCAACATCAAAGCGGAGGCTGAACAAAGGACACAGGGACCAGTCCTGGGAGCCCACTGGCAAGTAGGAAGTAAAGGAAAATGTCTTCCCTGTGCAGCGGAGAAACCAAGGTTTTTCATTCCAATGAACAAACTAGAAACATACAAAAGTTATATGAAAGTTCACACAATGATCTGCAATTTCATTGGAGTCTAGCCCTCAGAGAAAGAATTGACAAGATGGATCCAGTAGAAATGGTAGCCATGCGGCCACATTGAACTGAAGCTAGGTGCACGAGGATTCTTTACGGTAATATTCTCAAACCTGCAAGACAAAGAAAATGTTTTTGAAAATGGCCCATATTTCCATAACAATGCAAGGTTATTTATGAGGTATTGGGAGGAATGTTATAACTTAGATAAAGAAAAATTCCTAGGAGCACCTGTATGGGTTAGACTGTTTGGACTGCCTATGGATTTCTGGGACCCAAAGATACTTGAAGGGATAGGGAATACCATAGGCAGCTTTGTAAAGATAGCATAATCAACTAAAAGAGGAAGATACACCTCGTATGCAAGAATATGTGTTTATATGAACATTGCAAACCCAATACCAGGTGTAGCTGAACTAGAATATCATGAGGAGGTCTGGCAGCAGGTGTTGGACTATGAACACATTCCTTTTAGATGCAAAAAATGCCATGAATATGGACACTTTTTCAAGGAATGCCCCTTAAAAGTAGAGGAAGAGGAAATAAAAACTAAGCTACAGAGGAAAACCACCGAGGATAATGAGGGGTTTCAAGAAATAAAAACTAAGAAACGACCTACTAGAGAAATGCCAAAAGATGGAAGGAAAGAACAACAAACCAAAGGAAAAGAGACAAATAGGTTTGAAATATTACAAACAGAAGAAGGAGAAGAAGAAACTCAAGGTATGGACTACCAAGAGGAACCAATCAGGAAGATAGAACAAATTAGGATGTCAACATCAACAAGCAGAAAGATAAAGGAGAAATAGAGGAAAAGGTGAGAACAGAAAAGGAGGAACACCAGGAGAATGAAGTAATGGAAGTCGACACAAACAAAGGGGATGATCCCACAACAGAAGAGGGAATTTTGAAAAACATTCTGGATAAGTGGCAAAACCTGGATGAGTGGTTTATCCCAGAAGAAGATAAAAAATTATACAAAGAAATATTCCAAAAATACAAAGAAAAACGGGAGCACAGAACTACAGGGATGAATGAACAGTTAGGAACACCACATGACAATAGCCAGGAACATCAAAATAGAGGGAAAGGAGGGAAAAAACGAGGCCGAAGGAACCGACAAGAATCAATTCAAGTCATGGGAGAAATGCTAGTCAATATAGGAAGATTAGTGTCGCTTTTAGTAGTCTTCCAACAAACAAACCAACCTTCCCAATGATTATTACATCATGGAATATAAGAGGGCTTAACAGTAAGGGTAAGCAAAGGTACCTGGCAGAGAGGATCAAAAAAGAAAAGCCTCAAATTATGCTGCTTCAAGAAACAAAAATAACGGGGGAAAAAATGGAGGAAATTCTAAAAAAAATCAAGCCCTCTTATGAAAGTATGACACTAGATTCAAGAGGGAGTACAGGGGGTATTGCAATCTTATGGAATCCAGTAGAAGTAGTGGTCGACTTATGGATAGGAATGAGAAGGATTCTCTCAGGGAGATTCAAAATGATAGGGCATAAAGACTGGTTCCTTGTATCAGCAGTGTATGGACCTCACATTTCAATAGAGAGAGAGGCCTTCGTAACCCAGATGCTTCGACTGAGTAACCTGCACATAGAAAAACTGTGGGTGATAGTAGGAGATTTTAATATGATCACAACCACAACGGAAAAGAAAGGAGGACTGCAACGGGAAGATGCAGACATGGAGAGATTTAGGGAGACCCAGACAACCCTTCAATTGATTGACATAAATATTGTCAATGGAAAATACACCTGGAATAATAGAAGGGGAGGCAATAGGCAAATAGCCTCCAGATTGGACAGGTTCTTAGCAACAGAACACTTCCTTGGGAAATATCTATTCTATGAAGCAACAATATTATCTTGCCAAGGATCAGACCACTGACCAATAAAACTTGAAATTGCCATGAACAATCAAAACCAGCACAAACCTTTCAGGTTTCAAGCCTTCTAGATAAGAGACCCAACACTCATATAAAAGATGGAAAACTAGTGGCAGAACAGTAAAGAGGAAATACAAGGAAAAAATAAGATGCAATCGCTCCAACTGAGACTTAACGAGTTGAAAAGCAAACTTAAGACTTGGAACAAAGAAGAATTTGGCAACATACATAAAGGCAAGGAACAACTCCAAATAACAATGAAAAGGATACAACAAAAAATAATAGAAGAAGGGAGAACAGAGGAGCTCACGCAGGAAGAAGGAGGGTGTTAATTAGATTGGAATAAAGAAGAAAACAGGAGGAAATCCTATGGCATCAAAAGTCAAGGGTACACTGGCTAAAAGAGGGAGAACGGAACACAAAATTTTTCCACAGAGCGATGCAGCAACATAGGCAGCAGAATATAATTTTCTCCCTAAAAAAAAAACAAGGTAACAGGGTAATCCAGACATAGGAAATGGAAAACCTCCTAATCCAATATTTCAAGGGCATATTGACAGAGCCATAATCCGAATCGGATCCACAAAAGACTGTCAAGAACCTTGACTGTATCGAGTTGAACAAATCCTTGAAAATTCCAAAACAACGATCAAAAAACGCCTTCAACCAGTGGCAATGGCCGCCAACGTGGAATGACGAGGACCTCGGTCAAAGTGCGCTGATCGAGGTCCATGGAGACTGCACGGGAGGCAAAAACAACCCCTGGGAGCCCCGGATCAGGAAAAGGAGGCGATTTTGATGCGCGATCGCTGGGCAAACAAGGCTAAAATGGAAAAGCCTTAAGCACTCGGTCATGTTGGGAGCCGGAGAACCATGGGCGGAGAAAGAAAAAGTGCTAAAGGATAAAGGCGGGACCCGTGCTCTGGAAAAACCGGCGGTATTGATCGAGGTGTCCTTGAACGGTAAGAGGTTTTGGAGGAGAGCGGAGTGATCCCACTCAACGATCAACACGTGGCAGCGGAGGTGAGAGAAAAATCGCCATGATCGCATGCTATCAGTTGAGCAAGTCAACCACGCTTGACGTGCGCATGAAGTTGGATCTGGAGGAGCACAGATGGGACATCTGAGATTGCGCCCGATAGAAAGAAGCAGAATCGCAAGGAATTAAGTCACGATTTAAAGGAATTTTGAATCCGTTTGATCACCACGGTGGAGAAAGAACATATCCATGACATAACCGAAGAAATGAATCGACGAAGAATACTGGCACCAGTTAGATGGGGACACGTGGCACTTCCCGAGCGTTCATGCTAACGCCGAACAGGGAACTCCAAGCGCAACTGCAGAAGGCAAATCGACGCAAGCGGGAGAGGAACCGAACAGGCATAAGGATTGAATGGTTAAAGCCATGAACAAAGACAGTCGAAGAAGAGAGGATTTTTGAGAGGAGTCCAAGTGACGAAGAGAGATAGTGAACAGTAAACCCTAAGAGGAGGACTGAACACAGAGAACAGTAAATCCAAGAAGAGGAGACAGAGGGTCGAGCTGACCACAGGCAGCTTCAAGCACTAGAGAGCTTGAAGATTCAAGCCTTCCCATAGAGGAATCTGTCTGGATTGAGCATCACATTTGGCTCTTTCCACTGTAGACCAAGGGTCACAGAGCTGGTAGGAAGAAAAAGAGTCTGTGAACTCTGAGTGG
>APFE030681541.1:0-11860 GCA_000404065.3 Pinus taeda
ATATGTCATATATTATTTTAATTTATATGGTAAAATAGATATTAATTTATAAGTACTATTCTATGTTTTATATTTTAATCTGATATGTATATTTACGTCGTAAGACATTCCCTTTGAGAAGTATTTCACACCTGTCATCATTCTGAACCACTGGATTATATTGTAGACTATTGGAGAATGTCAAATCATTGGATTGAAGGTAGTTCGAAGGGTTTCTGAGACGGTTGTTCCCATACCCGTTATGATGGTTAATCAAGGTTCTAGATGCAAACCCATTTGAACCCATTCTACTGTGAAAACCCATGCCATGCATTGCTTCTCTATGCCTCTTATCTGCAAGTTATCAATAACCTGCATATTCAGTCAAGATTTAGAATGTACCCCACTTTTATATACATGTGTGCAAACTATCATCGCAAATACAGACAAAGTTATCAATCACCTACATATTCAGTGAGGCTTTAGAATGCACCCCACTTTTATATACATGTGTGCACACTGTAATTCCCTTTTCCTCTCTTCAATCTTTAGGCACCATAATAAGCTTCCCCAAAAAGAAAAATAAGTTTTTAAAGAATAATTATTTTCATACTAGTATGGTAGGGTTCTAATTACTTATTTCCTTTTTCCAACATTTATATGATGCCATGATAATATAAGATGGATAATTTTCTCATTCTCCAATGAATGATCACGGATATTAAGTCAGTGGGACTAAAAGAGTACTTCCAATGTCATTCGTTGTGCGAATGCAAAGGAAACTGTTATAACTACCATGATAAAAACATGGAAATGTCTAATAATAGAACTACAAGAAGCTAACATATTCCAAGAAAGACAATGACAAAGACAAACAATGAATATATAGTGAAATCTCCATAAGAACATGTCAAGTGGTTATGGAACTAGAAGCTGAGGCTGGAAGAGAGGGGACGGGAGAGGAGAGGTGTCGACAAGCAAGCCCTCAATCATTGGGAAGGATCTGATGCATTGTCTGAGAGGGTCATTAGGATAGTGCATGGGGTTTATCAAGGTTGACTTCGTAATCCCAGGATGGAGCCTAGGAGGAGCCTTAGATTGAGGAGACCCATCTTTGCTAACACAAGGCTAGGAGGAAGAAATTGCAAATAGAATATTGGTTTCATGGTAGAGTTTGGAGAGTGGTATTTTATGCTAAGGTATTTTTTCTCTAGCATTGGGCCTTCTTAGAGTTTCTCTATTTGATGATCTAATGAAGTCTATCTTAAGCTCTACGATGGGAGCTCCTCTAAAGTATCTTGAAAGTAGAAGAACCTAGTAGGGGGGCTTTGGAGGGCGGGGGGGTGGAGGGGGATGAAGAAGGATTAGAGGATTCTTGATAGAGAGATGCACCGATGATTTTGATGTATAGATTATATACCTAAGAATCTCCATTAGAAAAGTGCTAAATATATCTATTTTGGATAATGAATTTTTTTGAAGAGGGAGCCACTCAGATCCTAGCAGAGGCATTAAAACTTCTCTTTGATCTTGTAGAAATGTAACATTTAAAGGCTAGCAGATCCTTCGACTTAGCCTCTTACAAGTGGGAAATTTGATAAATCCTATCTAAGTGGTGAAGGTCAAGATTGGTCTTTCTCCAAAGCTGATTGGAGCCCACACAAAACTAATCTAGGGGGAACTTGAGGGCATGCATTTATTTTTCTAAATGCTTTGGACTTGTTGATGCTTTAGCAGATTAATTTTCTATTCAATAGTTCACAATCTTATTGATCTTTTAATCTCTTTATGTTGGACTGATTGTCTATGCTTTTGAAAAACTGTGTGCTAGGTAATCCCTGAAGGCTAAAAGAGACAAAATATTCTAACTACATTATTTTATTTTTTGTTATTATAGGGGTTGTCCATAGTCTAAATATTCTTGCACTATTGATGCAGGAGAATCTAACCCCCCCAATCAAACAAAGGAATCCAAAGCAGATGTGGACCATTGAGCTAAACAGGGGGACTTTTTGCTTAAAACAGAGCTTAAATGATGGAATGGATAAGTGTCTAGAAGAATTAATTAAATGTAATCTTCCATATGTATTCTATAGCGAGCTTTAGGGATTTAGTTGAGATATTTGAGGAAAGGATGTGATTGGATCCTTTACAGTGATCCGATCCAATGTTTCGATATAAATATATGTGCGATGACCCTGCGTGTTCTATAAATATATGTAAGCCTACAGGCAGGAAAAGAAGAAAAGAAGCCACGAATAGTTGAGGATTAGGCTTGTATGAGAGATAGAGAATCTTAGACTATAATCGTTGTGTATTTTTATAAATACAAAGTTTGGTTTCGACCATAGAGAAGTGTATTTCAAGTGTTGCAATTGTTATGAATTGGAATTCTGCAATAATTGTATGTAGGCAGAGTCAAGACGAAGCATAGAGAGGAGAATGATTTAGAAAATTTGTAAGTGATCATCAAATCCAATTGAAACATCAGAGCAGTGATCTAGAGAGGAAGAGAAGTTGAGAGCTCGAGAAGTTGAGTTTAGAAGAGTAGTTAAGCGGTAGAAACAGAAGACCCAGATCCTTTGAAGAAACCCTTTGAGGAGAAGCTAAACCATGGCAAGCTAAAGACTTAGTCAAAAAAAACTAAGCAAACAAAAGAGTGATGCAATAAGTTATCAAGTGCACAAGAGCCATTTGATCACATGGATCAACAGTCCAAATGATTTCGCTAAAGAGGAAGGCGAAACATTGCATCAGCAGAATTCTTTATGGAGATTAGGTCTTGCAACCCAAAATCCAGTTTACATTGAAAATTAGTGCAAAACACAGTTGGAGCTGAGTTCTAGATGTGAAATATTATAGGGGCCAATTTATAGCCTTATCGGTACTAGAGAACTGGTCAGATCGGTAGTTTGAAGAAGTCAAGGCCCAGTGTGAAGGAACGTTGATACGCCGAAAGAGATTAAGCGCTAATCGACGATCGAAGGCATAGGAAGATCGGGAATTGGCGTTGGAAAGAGGCTTGCGATAATGTAAAGGCCCAATGGATGAGCAGACCCAACATCACTTTGAGCTACAATGTATAAGCTTTGAAGTCCGCTTTATATTGGTTTAGGCAGAAGGTTAAGGTAAATCCTTTGTATATTGTTAAAGAGTTGTGTGAGTGTTTAAAAGCTTGAACATATAATTAACGACTCAGATAGTCACATATCGGAGTCAGAGGGGTGATGAACTACATATGTGGTAAGGCCAGGGGAAATAGCCGATAGTGATTGCGATCAGGTTAAACCTCAAAATCTGTGCCAAAGCTGTACAGAAAGCAGAAAGGGGTATATTTGCATAGGTTTTCTTTATAAACGTATTTATAAGGAAATTGCACAAATGAAGGTTATTGTGTATAAATATATATATTAAGAAAGCTTTAAGAGGGGTGGTTGATATATATGCGCCTATGCATTTATAACATTATGAAAAGGTGTTGAAGGGTTTTTAAATCCCGACAGAAGGATTATGAATGAAGACTTTAATAAAGTCTTATACAAAGGCTTGAGATCTAGTTAAAGGTTCCGATAGAGAGGTTTTGGTGGGGTGATTGGGTTCCTATACAAAGGAATTGGTGGTGAAGGGCCTTAACCATATATAAATATAAAATTTTGACTCCTTTGTGAGTCAAATACCTGGGATATTTGTGTTTATGCACTCTTATGCAATTTGTGGGTATGTGTGGGGGTAACCTTGCACCATTAGTGGTATCGGAGCAGATTTGTAGTCACAACAGATTTGTATTAGAACAGAATTGAGGTTAGAGAAGAATTGTAAGTGAAATAATTGGGGTTAGACAGAACAGAAAAATTCTATGTGAAAGAATTAAAAGTAGAGTTATGTGTAAAGATGTTTACGTAGACAAGAGGAGAATCGTATTCTAATCTGATAGAAGAAGATACACATAGATGATGGGTAGCAGTTCTAGCAGAGGTTTGGAATAGGCAGGAATAGAGGATTCCTTAAAGGAAAGAAAAAGCAAGATTGCTTAATGCAAGTTCTGAAGGAAAGAGGACTTGGAGACAAAACAGAGGACAATCCATTCAAGGCAGAGGAAGAATGGGTGAAACAATATCATACTGAGGTCTTGGAAGAGAGGTAAGATGTTATGTTCTATTTTAAATTGAGAATGTGTGTTTATATATTAATGCACAGCTGACAACAAGAGAAGCTGTGAGAAGGGAACTAGATGTGTTCTTGAAGACAGAGTAAGGAGAATACTCTGATAGAAAAGTGGTAGTGAACCTGAAGAATCCAACAAGAAATTGGACAGAGAGAAAAACTGAAGTGTTCTCAAGAGAGAGTGAGAGATTGCAGAAGCCTAGAAGGAGAAAAGGTGTTGCTAAAGGGGAGGTTCCAGACAGAGGACCCGTGCTTACCAAAATATTAAGTGAGGAGAGATTAGCGAGGTAAGATTGTAGCCGGGAGGACTAGTTGTAGCAGAAGCTTGTTGCATATAAGTGAGAAGTTCATGAAGATAGAGGAGAAGAAGATGACTACTAAATTTCATAGCATAGGTTCAGAGAGAAGCCACAATAGAAGATATGAGAAGAAGGATGCCAAGGCAAATGGCAAGAAGATGGGTCAAGAGGAAATTAACCAGGAAGTTGTAGAGTTAAAAGAACAACTCAATGCATTAAGGAGAATGCTTGAGGAAAGTTAGAGACTAGGTTGGGTCTTGAGGAGGAAGCCAGTGAAGTGGAAAAAAATACATAGAAGGCTACAACAAATGCAAGTGAAGTGGTTGATGGAAAAACTCAAGGAAGTTGAGTTGGGAATGGAAGATCCATTTGTGAACCAGAACAAGTTGAAATTCTGGGAGAAAGTGAAGAAAAAGTCTATGGTTGAGTCTATAGAAGCTGTCATGGAGATGAAGAATCAGGATCTTATTCTGATGAAGAATGAAGGAATACTGTCTTAGAAAGATAGTCAAATGAGTTTGATTGATGTTAGTGATAAAAATCAAATGCAGGAGAATGATAATGCAGATGATGAGACCATGATAGTTCTTGGAGAAGGTAAACAGTAAGAGACTGACTCGCTTCGTCCAGATTCCAGTTGGTTGCCTCCAAAAACTGTATCGCTTCGTCCAGATTCCAGTTGGTTGCCTCCAAAAACTGCCGCGCCTTATGTGTCGATTCCCCATCTATTTCAACGAATGTAACAATCTGTTCCTGCTTCTCTACCGAGGTTTCCATTGATCAATGAATTTTGTTACGAAGAAATATATAAGTTCAGATAGATCGTACAAAGAAATCTATTTCTTTATTTATGTAAAAAATATAGAGACCAAATACCCAAGACACGCGAAAGCTTGGGCTATAATATATATCCAAAGTAGCTTTTGCGGATTATGTGACAGAAACAGACCCCACTCTTAATACGTACTTGTTTAAATATGTGTATTAAATATATCGTTTAAAAACAAGATTAGAGCTCACGACCAAACGTCGGCTTAATTAAGTTTTTAAGAAGTGAGGGATAATTGAATTATGAGAGTGACTGCCCTTTGCAAATCTAATAATATAATAATTGAGTAAGTCTCGAATCATTCATGTGTAATTGCAAATCTAACATCAAAATCAATATCAATATCATAACATGCAAAATCTGGAAATAATTATATGACATTGAGATCAATGGTTTTTTTAAATATTTTCATTAAAATAAAAGTTATGATCTAGAACTTATGGATTATAATATGTCATCCTTTTCTAGAACTTTGGAAATAATTATATGACATTGAGATCAATGGTTTTTTTTTAAATATTTTCATTAAAATAAAAGTTATGATCTAGAACTTATGGGTTATAATATGTCATCCTTTTCTAGAATAAAAGAAGATAAGATTTATGTAAAATAAAAATAAACATTGCATCTACTATATTTTTTGCAAAAGATTGTAAAGATATATTATTTGTTAATTAATTTTATTTTATTAAATAAAATAATATTTTTTACTATTTTTAGTATTAATAATAACCTTAATTACATATATGATATACATTATATATATTATTTATATATATATATATATATATATATTTAAAAATTAATTATTAATATAAATTGATTTTATGAACAAATGTATTCTCATGTGATTTAAATCTAGTTTTTTTTCCTCTTAAATAAATTGATTTTATTTTGTCCAGAAACACTTTCGAACTCAGTATGGTATGGTAGAGATGTTGTAACATAATGTATGTTAAAAAAAATACAAATACTTTATAAAAAAAAAATAAAAATGACTCATAATATTGAGAGCTGATGGTATTTATGTGGAATATTAACCTTTTTAAAGAGATGAATTTTAATTGTGGATCTACCAAACACTTAGAGGGATCAAACATTGAAACCTCTTCTATAGTGAAAATATATTTGATCCCTCTCATCCCTTGGTAAATCCGTAGTTAGGATGGATCTAGACTACTTTTATAAAATCTTAAACTAAGTATATACCTTATTATTTATTTAAAAAAGTTTCATACATATCTATTTGGATAATAAACTCATTAATAAATATTCATCTTTTGAATACATATCTTTAACAAATTCAAAACGCAAAATTGATTATACAATGAAAAATCATCTTTATAATGAGTAGGTTGTGTGGGGACTATAACAATTAGTATGGACTATAACAATTAATTGATCATTCATTCTATATTAGTTTACTCTTTGACCTCAATCTTTTTAATCTTCACCAAGCTTTAACATATGACAACAATATTTTTCACCAAATTCATTTGTCATCTTGGCACCAATACCCTTTTCATGCACATCCAAACTCGATGTATTCACACACCACGTTCATGCTTATATATTTCATCATCAAATAAATCTATCAATCTCATGAGCATCCTTACCCATATGTCAAACATATTTACCACTCAATCAATTTTAAAACTATAATAAAATATACGGAGCAAGTATTCTCTCTCTAATCACTCATTATCTTTGATAAAATATTCACATTGTTTCCTTATAAGATGCATACGTTATAACATATGAGACCTCATGAATTTGATTCTCTTCTTTAATAAAGGCACTTATTTCAACATAATAATTCAGGTACAAGTTCTCATATTAAAACCCAAGGCGTATATCCTCGTATCCATGACCACTCACGCAAATGTAAATTATCACAATGATCAATCACAAACCCAAGACCCTTCAACACACCTTCAAATGCGACTTTAAAATCTTCCTTTAACACTCAATTTCTTCTTGATTACGGTAGCGTGGGAATTACAATTTCAAATATCATTCAAAAACCAACTCATCATTTAACAATTTCAAAGCAAATACTTATACAACGAGTTTCCATTCTTAAACAATGCAATTTATGAAACAATACCCAGATTAACATATCTCAATGTAATTTCCAAGAATGACCATGATCCCAGCCAAAAATCGACTGTCATATTATTTAGACATAAACAGAGAATTTTGAGTTCTTCCAGTGAATCGCCAAGCATTGTTGCTAGGACACACCCTACAAAACTTTTCCTATAACCAAATCCTGGACCTTCCTTATGGCCATGCCATCTTTCATTTGAAATCATTAAGGTTGTGCTCGATCATGTTGTTCAAGTGTTTAAGTATTCCTTTAATAATTTTGAGTGTCGAAGCAACTTTCTTACATATGATTAGCTCGTGATGCCTCATAGCACAGTTCTTTTAAGCAAGCCCAACTATTAATGTGTACCATTGGAAGTCAAGCATTGTGCAGTCCTTTATCACATTCATTGTGCAATCCTTGATGATATTGACTATTCAATCCCTAATGACACCGTCTACGCAACTTCCAGAGATGGTGATTTTGCAGTCCTTGTGGGCCATGCTTATGTAGTCCCTAGAGATAGAGATTGTGTAATCCTTAGGGACAACAGCAATGTAAGGGCATCCTTTGTAGGTAGATATTGTGCAAACTTTTTTGACAACGAGATTGTACTTCTTCAAGTCAGTCAATTCACTCTTGGCTCCTAGTTTTCCGACATGCACTAAGCGCACTCACCAATCTTAACCATAATTGCATGTTTTCTTTCCCTGTATAAAGAGTATAGTCTAGAGCTCATCTTCATATTCATATTTTTCTTTTGAGCTCTATGCACTCTTGGAATATAAGGAGAATTCTCTCACTCTTGTAAATGCCCCATATTCTAGGTGAGTTTCCCAACTGTAATTTTTCTTTTGTAAGTGTCACTTTTGCTTCCTTTTTCTCTTACATGTGTCATTTTTACTTGCTCTATCTTTTGCAATTGTAATTTTTTCTAGTTTTAATTCTTTCATGTGTCACCTGTGTTTTGATTGTGTTTGCATGTGTCGCTTTTAATATTGGAAGTGTCGCTTTTGCTTGTTTTGATATATCTTAGGAGAACCATGGAAAACCATCTAGAGGCAGCGCCAAGGCACTCTCTTGTACCAGTTGATGTTATTTATCAGTAGAACATGTGTTGGACACATTCTTATGCCATAGTGCACCTTTTAGCTGTAGTCGACACTTGTCTTGTAAAGGTACATATTAAGTGTCACACTTGGAGATAAGTGTCACTCTATTATCGTCTTGCTCTATGCATGTTGGTTTTCGGTACTGTGTATCTTCTTGCTATATACATTGGCATATAGATATGTGTGTGATCATGTTCAAGACCTATCACATGCTTTTATTCTCTTTTCTCATTGATCTCGCACATAGTCAATTTTGGAGTTCTTCCGTATCCTCACATCCTGCGCAACTCATGAGCACATTCAACTTCTAGCTAGGTGATGAGAACGTTTGTGCATTTATAAGCCACAATGATGAAGTCCCTATCTCTTGTAATTGTGCATTGTGTAATCTTAGAGGACAACCTCCTTCAACTGCACATTGAACAAATTTATAACTCAGGCCGTCAACCTTGCTACTTACACTTACCCATTGGACAATCCTTGATCATTCTTGTCTTCATTGCACATTGCATTGTCATAGTGGAAAGAAAGGTCATTCTTAAGCCCTTGCAGCCCTCACGTAATAGCTAGATCCTCCTCATCAATCATTGTGCATTGCACAATCATAGTGTTCAATATTTTCATTCTTGTCTCCTAAACTTTCGCACTGAATAGTCCTTGATCAATCCTGCCTTGTATTGTGAATTGTGCAGTCTCAGCAGATAGTGGGTCATCTCTAGACCCATGCAAAAGTAAACTACACAATTCATATAGCTTCGTGCTCATCCACTTTGCACTACAAAGTTACAACACCTAGGATTGATATCCTTGCCTCTTGTACTTTCCCAATGCACAAATCATTTCTTACCTCTCCCTTCTTATTGCGCACTATGTAATCAGAGTTTCCAGGCCCTCGCTCCCTGCCTCCTAACCATGCACATTATCCCACCATAGATAGAATTTGTATAAGATAGGATAGGTGATTTCAGGACTGATGTTGTCTTGTCATGCATGAATGCCATTTGTAGGTGTGATCAACCTATCATGGTAGGATGATTCTTAAGGAGGTCATCAAGAAGAGGTTATGAGAAGGACAGTTTTGGAGATGAGACACAAAGCTGCTATCATGTAGGAGTAAAGGAATCTGGAACCCAGATATAGAGATGGAAACTCATCTTGAGTTAGAAGGTTCTAATGCTTATCATGACCCTTTAGAGGGTGAAGATGAAGTAAAATCTAGATCTATCATTAAGGATTGAAGACAGAGCAACAAAGAGGAGAACTTGGAACCTAATACATTATAATGTAGCCTAATGTCATAGTCGCCAACTCATGGCTTCTCAAAGTGTCATAAAAAAAGTATTATGTTGTCCATGTATTTTGCAACAATTTTTGGAATGTAATTTTGTATTTCCAAAAAAGAGAAAAATGTATAATGTTTGGAATCCCAAGGGTCACAAATGGAATGTGGAAAGTCACTAGGAAGTCCTACAGTCATGTAGGAGCTCGAAGATCACATAGAAGCTCAAAATTCATATGGGATCTCAAGAATCATGAGGGAGGTGAAGAGTCACATGGGAGGTGAATAGTCATATGGGAGTTGAATAGTCACGTCATTTGTTATAAATAAACCCTCGTCTCTCTTGAAAAGGACTTTTCACCTTGGCTTCTCTAGGTTGGCATAGGAGAGAAGAGCATTCTTTGGAGGAGAAAGTGGTGAATTAATGTTCCATTGTTGGGCTAGTGTTGAATTGTTGTAATTGTGTATCTTGAAACTTGCACTTAATATTTGAAGCTCTCATAACCAACAAACTTTCATGCACACATTATGGAATTTGTAAGACTATTATTTTCATTTGCGGTATATGTTTGTGTTCATATGAACTAAATAAAATGTACTATTTCATTGGTTTTGGTATGCATCCTGTTGAATGTGTGTTTTTACTTACTTTTATGATCATTGTTACCTTGTGAACAATTTTTCATGTTAATTAAAAATTTCGTCTATGCTTGTGTGTGTCTTTATTAGGATAGTACTATTAGTTTTATTCGAAAATCTTACTTTCTCCCTTACCATCCATGAAAGTACCTTATATACATTGCAATTGTATGCTTCACAGTGTCAACTTACTTGCTTGTTTCAAAGTTTATGTGCATACTCCCTTATGTTGTTTATTGCAACCAAAGGAAACCTTTAACTTATAGTGACTGGGCCTATTATCTTGAAGGGGATCCTAGTCGAAATGTTGTGAGGTCTAGTTGGAACTTCATACCAACTAGAGCCCTTATGTTGGAGTATGTCTAGCACCATCAACAATTGGTGCTAGAAGGAGGGCCATATGACAAGCTGAGCCCAATGAGTCTATTTTAAATCTTCAACCTGAAATGGCTCATTCCCAAATCTTAATCCTATTATGTTTTTCGAAATAAATTGATCTTACAATCCCCGTGGAAATTATTCATGGCTTGTCTCAATTTAAATTCGATGGGAAGGTGAACTAACAATGCTTGGACATATGTCCACATGGGGTAGCTCAAGCGGCAAGGGCCGTGGAAATGAAGTCTCACCGAACCGGAAGTCTTGGGTTCAAATCTTGGGCTACCCCTCCCCCATAGAGGGGTACATAATGGACATGTAAATCAGAGAGTCCCACCCCAGCTTACAAAAAAAAAACAATGCTTGGACATATGATTCATTTTTTTCATTTTTGTCTTTCTACTGGAATAAATTGTAAGGATGTCATGGCTAGATTGTTCAACCTCACACTTGAATTTTTTGTCAAGCATTGGTTTCACACATTACCAACTACTTCTATTCATTGATTTGAGGAACTTGTTAAGAAGTTTCATGAAGATTCTAGTATGTATTATTATAAATATGTATATAAAAGGATTAATCAACTTAGAATGAAATCCAATGGAACATTAAAGTATTTATTTGATTGGTTTCTTCACCTTTTCTATGAATTTTCCAAAGAATATGTCAATTGGGATTTCATGAGTGAGAATTTTCAGTGTTTGGTTCCAATCTCGGTGAAACAATTTGAATCAGATTCTCCTATTGATTTTTCTCTTCCAACTTTTCTCAATCATGAGGCACCTTCATTCTTATAGGAGGAGTCTATTACTATTTTTATTCCTTGTCCTACTATCTAATTACCGAAAAAAATGGTTCCTCATGCCAAGGTTGGAGTTGTGAAATATGAAAACCAAAGTGTTGATCTATTTCTCCTACATTCATCTTCTTTCCATGAACCAATCTTTATTAAAAGAACATTTAATGTTTCTCATAATTCCATTAAATCTAATGTGAAGGTTGATCCCTTGATTCTTCAAGATAACACTAACATGGATAATCTTAATCTTGAATCTGATTCAATGGAAAGTAGTTTTTCTTCAAGGGATACTT
>APFE030681543.1:0-75415 GCA_000404065.3 Pinus taeda
CAAAATATTGGTACTATGGCATACAAATTAGAGCTTCCTGCAGCTTCTCGATTGCACCTAGTTTTCCATGTTTCATGTTTAAAGAAGGTTATAGGTGACAAGCTCCCAGTTCAAACAATATTGCCAGAACTTGACGAGGAAGGAAACATTATATTGGAACCGAAAGCAGTCACAAAAACAAGAACTCGACAGCTACGAAATCGTTCAATTTCAGAGTATCTTATCAAGTAGAAGAACTTATCCGCTGAACATTCCACATGGGAGGATGAGAATTTTATGCAGAAGTATCCAAAACTACTCAAGCATTAAGGACAACACTTTTTTGAAGGAGAGGGGCATGTTGGGTCCCTATAATACTAGTGATTACCCCATTATTATTGTAGTTATACCCCTTATTAATATTGTTGTGCCCCTATTGCCCCCATATTGTTATTACTGTGCCCCAAAGAATCCCTCTATTGTTATTTTTGTGGCTTTATATTATTATTGTTAGGTCGGCTAGATTATATTGTGACTCCCTAGACTCCTATATTAAGAGAGGAGGCTTTGTCATTTGAATCATCCAAGAATTATTCATTTATGTAATGTAAAGGAGTTTTCCCCCTCGAAGAGGCTGAATTCTAAGGCGTTGATCTATCTTTTCTATCTTTTCTTGAGCTGGTTTCATAACATTATGTTTTGAGATCCCTTGTTGTATGTTGTTGGGATACTATTGTTGCCATCATGCATGTTTTGTTTTTGAAATCCCTTTGATGCCATGTTGGTGAGATGTTCATCATGCATGTTTTTTTTCATACTCATAGGTGTCTTTTGATTGAGAGTTCCAGTTGTGGAACATCTCGTAGAGCCACTCCTGAGTGAGGCAATTTTACCTTGTATGATCGCGACATCATATCTTGTGTACATCACAATTATTGACAACACTTAATGCAGTGGCCTACACCATCTTGACACCGGGGCCCGAAGATGTAGTCCCTCCAGGATGAACTCCATTATCAACGCTTATGTTTTCATTTGTTGATGATTGACTTCTTCCTCTTCTTTTCTACATGCAGATGTATTCTTTAATGTTCTTTTAAAATGAAATTTAATACATCACAAAAGTAAAAGGTCTTGGAAGGGTCCTTCTTCAGATTCGAACCTGGATCAAGTGGTATCAGAGCGGTCTTTGCATTGATGTGAATTGCAGTGTGAACAATGACAGAGGATGAAAGAACAATGTACAAGACCATGGTCAACATTTCCAAAGGAGTGGAGATCATGTATGAAACTCTACAGAAAGAGACATAGGGAAAGGAGAAATTACAACTTCAGATACAAGCCATAGAAGGGGCTATGGATGAACTGAAGAAGAACAAACACAATCTTCAAACAAAGAATAATGAATTGAAGATGTGCTTACATGAAGAGAAAGAGGAAAAATAAAGTTTGCTACTACAACTGCAAGTAAAGGACGAGGCCTTGGAAAGGTTGCAGCGAGACCCATGTGAGGTAAAAAGTAGTTCTCCATCTTCATGTATGTTTCCTGATGATGATTTCAATGTTTCTGAAAATCACACCACAGGAATTGGCTCCAAACTGTTGAAGAAAATGGGGTATGAAGGAAAAGGCATGGGCATTAATGGACAAGGCATTGTCAACCCCATCAAAGTAGAGGAGTTACCCCGTTAGGCAGGACTTGGGTATGTTAGGAAAGATGTTGGGGAATGTGCTGAGACAGCGAGCGAACCACCAAAATTGGATGATGAGAAACCCTCATCAGATCTTTCCAAATCGAAAGAGGATGTAAAAGATGTTGATTTCCTTTCGATTTCATCTTCTCATAGTATGATGTCTGTTGGAGATTTGGAGATCCCCATTACAGGGACAAACATGAGGCTCCTTACAAGGATAAGGCACTAGGAGAAAGAAATTGGTGTTAATAACCAAGGCATCACTCAACCTTTGGAGGTTCTGCATGAACATCGATTTGCAGGATCGAGGTATGCTAAAGGAGAGTGCTCAAAAGTGTTAGATTTGTCCGAGACATCGTCGAGGAAAGAGAATGATGGGAAAACATCCCCATCATCCCATGGCAGTGCCCATTGCAGGGAGAGAGCTGAGGCAAGCTCTCATTGCCATACTGACATCAGAAACAACAACGGAAGGTATAACCATTTTTTACCATCGAATGTTCATTTTTATTATGATCATGTTGTTAATAATGAACAAAGATCAAGGCATTGAAAAACATGTATCTTTTGTGGTTTACCTAACCGTTCCTTTTCTAAGTATTGGAAAAGAGTGGCAGCACTCAAGAGGTGTGAAAGACCCTCTCAACAACATGAAAAGAAATAGGTTGAGTAGATATGGAGGAAGAAAATCTATTGTAGTCATTGTGATAGAAATGGCCATCAAAGAGCCACTTGTTGGAAGCTCCATCCAGAGTAGCGCCTTAAAGACAAAGCGTTGGTGCATGAACTAGGAAGAGTAGTTGTTTGACAAGTAAAACTGCCTCAAGGAGGTGACCCATTCACCTTGACAAGTGAAAAATGGTTTCTAGACATGTTGTCATTTCACGATCATTCTTTTTTAAATCATTTGTTACATTTTAAAATGTAAAGTGATGATGTGCTTCCATCACTTGTTCAGAAACAATGATATCTTGTCATGTTTTGAGTCATATTTTAGATTTCAAAAGTGATGTTATGTTTCCATCACTTGTCAAACCAATAGTGTTTGGCCTTAAGTATGTAAATCATGTGTTGCAGTGAAGATGTGTTTTCCATCACTTTTTGAAGCAACCATGATGGGTTGGCCTTGTTGTCATAGCTGGGATATTACATCCATCTTGTTGTAAACTTGACCATTGAGTATGTGTTATAAACTCATGGCAAGTATGGGACATTTTGGGTCATTAGTTGGTCATGTCATTCGAGCATGTAATTTGCAAAAAAATGTACTATAGGATGGAAAAGTAGCAGGTGTCGGTTCGTCGCTTAAGGCTTCGAAGAACAAAGGTGAAGGAGATGGAAATGAGACATTTTCAAGAAGCTTTTGATGTACGCAGGGTACACAGAGAGTTGTAGATTATTTTTCATGCTTTTGGAGGACCAAAAGCTCCTCAGTGGGGAGGATTGATCCAGGTGGCTCTAGAAAGACACACAAGACAAAGAGGATTTATTAACGCTTGAAAATAAAAGTGTTCAAGATGATGTCAACCTAGGACCAGAGCATAGATCTTGTCATCCTGATTCCAACGGTGCGAAAAAAACTCTAATCCAAGTTCGGATGATAAATTTATCGTTAAAAGAGTTTGCCTTGGTTCCTTTGAAAAATAAGGCTTTTCCTCTAAAAATGGGTCTAAAAGCCTTATAAGGAAAATCACAATCGGAGGGTCCAAAGGGGAAGACTTAAGGCAGGCGAACGGGAACCCCAATCAACAATCTCTAATTAATCATAGTCGGGGGCATGCTATGTGCGATATCGAGCCTTTAGAACCAGTGACATGCGATATAGCGATTGCTGATATCGGTGTCGACGGATGCCAAAAGCAGGACCCCTGGGTTGTAGCGATGTGATATGTGATAGCAATCAACAACGTGTGATCTCTGCTGTCGGATCGGAAAACAAATCAACAGCCAAAATTAAATCGACAGTCAGGAGATCGACGATCCCAAATATCAAGGGGTGATGTGATAGCGACATGCGATGCAATCTAGACCGTCTGATCAAGGAAGAAATCAATGGTCCAGATCTAATCGGCATATCAGTGATCGAAAGATTGACATATCAGCAATTGGCGATCGACGATCCCCCGATATGCAGGGCCATTGACAGAGTGATATGCAATTGCGATATAGCACAGACCTGATGGATTTATAGACCCTATTTCATGAAATTTGAAGTTCGAGGTTTTCGTTCCTTTTTTGTTTCCGCGTGTATTTGTGTGTAAACAAAGAAAGGCCATTTTTGTGGTTTTGTTGCGCCAGCTAAACCTTCAGTTCAAAAAGCTTCTATTCTAAACCAATAGACTGCACATTTTAAGTGGCCTTGTCCCAAAAACGTGTTATAAAACATGATGAATGCAGAGAACCCGGGAGGTGTGTGCTAGAGAGCCCGAGATCCGTCGTGCTAGAGAGTGCCAAGAACCTAAGTGTTAGAGTGCCAATGAGGAGGCTGCGCCCAATGGAGAGCCACAGGGCGAGAAAGCCAGACAAAGACAAAGATAGCTAGACACTGTCGTGAGTCACTTAGAGAAGCCAAAAAGCTAGAGTGCTTGAAAGACAGAGTGCCGTAGAGCTTGATCGAAGCAGCGTGAGAAGGTGAGCCAAAGAACTAGAGGATTAGGTACAGCCGCAAAACTTCCACGACATCGCCAAAGCACTACAAAGCCAGGTAGCCCGAGAGCTACATTGCAAAGAGTCCAGGGAAGTCTTCTTCAAGGAGCGATGCTGTGAGATATGATGGTTCACCAAGCTTCAGCACTTTGATAGCTCTATTTCAGATGCCGCTAATTGTGAAAAGCTATAAAACTATCATTGCAAGAGAAGCCAAAGTCCAAATTGGCAATGGCCCTTGCCTACACATTGACAATGTGAACAACATTATTCACTGTGGATTCTTTTTGCTAAGGATACGAACATCAAGCTTTAAATGGCCCCTTTGTTACGAGGTATATGATTTTTCATATACATCTTCTTTATACATTATGTTGCATTGATCCTTTATTGATATTGATGCAGTATCTTGCTTATTACATGTTGTCATGATTACTTGCTTGATTTGATGTAGAATATTCTATGTGATATACTTGTTGTCATAACTCATCATGGTATGTTTTGAGATCCCTTGTTGTATGTTGATCGGATACTCTTTTTTTTGTCATGCATGTTTTTTTTTTAAAACCCCTTTGATGCTATGTTGGCGGGATGTTCACCATGCATGTTTTTATGTCATACTGATAGGAATCTTTTGATTGAGAGTTCCAGTTGTGGAACATCTCTTAGAGCCACTCCTGCGTGAGGGAATTTTTCCTTGTATGATCACGACATCATCTCTTGTGTACATCACCATTATTGACAACACTTAATGCAGTGGCCTACACCATCTTGACACCAGGTCCCAGAGATATAGTCCCCCCTGGATGAACTCCGTTATCAATCCTTTGCTTTCATGTGTTGATGATTGACTTGTTCCTCTACTTTTCCGCATGCATATGTATTCTTTAATGTTCTTTTAAAATGGAATTTAACACATCACGAAAGTAAAAGGTCTTGGAAGGGTACTTCTTCACGCCCGGACCTGGATCATTTATACAAAAGCATCAAGAACTACTCAAGCATTGAGGACAACACTTTTTGAAGGAGAGGGGCATGTTAGGCCCCTATACTACTAGTGTAACCCCTTATTGTTATTAGTACAACCCCCTTATTATATTGTTGTACCCATGTAGTCCCGATATTGTTACTATTGTGCCCCATAGAAGCCCACTATTGTTATTATTCTGCCCTTACATTATTATTGTTATGTTGGCTCTAATTATATTATGACGCCTTAGACTCCTATATATAGAAAGGAGGTCTTGTCATTTGTATCATAAAAGAATTGTTCATTTGTGTAATGTAAAGGAGGTTTCCCCCTAGAAGAGGCTTATTTCTAAGGCATTGATCTATCTTTTCTATCTTTTTATGAGCTGGTTTCATAACACATATTAAGAAAATTCTTATCACAGTGCGATGTTGGACCATGGTTGACCATGGTTAACCATGGTGGACCATTGTTGACCATGGTTTACCATCCTAAACCATGGATGATTTTCTTATCAAGATAATTTTTGTCACAATGCAACATTTGAGCATGGTTGACCATGATTGACTAAACCCAAGGGACTAATATTATAAACCCAAGGTATATAAACCCTAAGATACATATTATAAACACTAAAATAAACATGGTTGACCATGGTTGATTTTCGTATTGCGATAATGCTTATCACAATACGACGTTGGACCATAGTTGGCCATGGTTGACCATGATCGAGAGAATGTTTATCACAATGTGACATTGGACCATGGTTAACCATAGATGGTATTATAAAGCCAAGGGAATAATAAACCCTACGGATTAATACTATAAACCCAAGGAATTGATATTATAAACCCAAGGAATAAAAATTATAAACACAAGGCATATAAACCCTAAGATAAATATTATAAATCCTAAAATAAACATGGTTGACCATGGTTGATTTCCATATTGAGATAATCCTTGTCACAATGTGGCATTGGACCATGGTTGACCATGGTCGACCATGATTTATTTTCATACTGAGACAATATTTCTCACAATGCAATGTTGGATTATTGTTGACCATGGTTGATTTTCATATTGAGACAATCTTTATCACAATGCGACATTCGACCATGGTTGAGCATGGTTGACCATGGTTCACTATGATTGACAATGGTTGACCATGATTGATATTATAAACCCAAGGGAATAATAAACCCAAGTGATTGATATTATAAAGCCAAGGGAATAATAAACCGAAGGTATATAAACCCTAACATAAATATTATAAACACTAAAATAAACATGGTTGACTCTAGTTAACCATGGTTGACTTTCATATTGAGACAATCCTTGTTACAACCCGATGTTGGATCATGGCTTATTTTCATATCAAGACAATCTTTGTCACAATGTGATGTTTGACCATGGTTGACCATGATTGACCGTAGATGGCCAAGGTTGACCAAGGTTGACCAAGGGACTAATATTATAAACCCAAGGTATATAAACCCTAATATTATAAATATTAATATAAACATGGTTGACTCTAGTTAGCCATGGTTGACATGCTTAACCATGGTTGATTTTCATATCAAGACGATCTTTGTCACATTGCGACGTTCGACCATGGTTGACCATGACTATGATATTGAGACAATATTTGTCATAACATAATGTTGGACCATGGTTGAGACAATGATTGATTTTCATATTGAGGCAATCTTTGTCACAATGCAATGCTGGACCATGGTTGACAAAAGTTGACCATGATTATCATATTTAGACAATATTTATCATAATTTAATGTTGGACCATAGTTGAGACAATGATTGATTTTCATATTGAGACAATCATTGTCACAATGCGACATTGGACCATGGTTGAATAATATTAAACCCAAGTGACTAATATTATAAATGAAAGGTATATAAACCCTAAGATAAATATTATAAACACTAATATATACATGGTTGACCATGGTTAATTTTCATATTGAGACAATCTTTGTCATAATGTGATGTTGGACCATGGTTGACCATGATTGATTTTCAAATTGAGAATATATTTTTCACAATGCGACATTCGACCATGGTTGACCATACTTCCTATTATAAACCCAGGGGAATAATAAACCCTATGGATTAATACTAAAAACTCAAGGGACTATAAACCTAAGGGAATAATACTAAACCCTAGAAATATGAAACAAATTAATAAACCAAAGGGATTGATATTATAAACCCAATAGATAAAAATTATAAACCGAAGGTATATAAACCATAAGATAAAACCCTAAAATAAACATGGTTAACCATGCTTGAGTTCCATATTGAAAAAATTATCATCACAATGCAACATTGGACCATGGTTGGCCATGATTGATTTTCATATTGAGTTAATCGTTATCACAATGCAATGTTGGATCATGGTTGACTATGGTTGAATTTCATATGGAGACAATATTTGTTACAATGTGACATTTGACCATGGTTGATCATGATTGATATTATAAACCCAAGAGAATAATAAACCCAATGGATTGATATTATAAACCTAAGGGATTAATACTAAAGCCCCAAGAGATTATGAACCCAAGGGAATAATATTAAACCCAAAGGGCTAATATTATAAACCCAATGTATATAAACCTTAAGATAAATATTATAAAAACTAAAATAAACATGGTTCATCTTCTCCTTGTATTGGGCTCTCTTATATCTTTCATTTTCATTAGTCAACTTTTGAATAACACATTGCAATAATAGGAATATATCCTGTTAATCTCTTTACTTAAACTTCATACAACCTGGTGTTCATTAAAATTAAAGCTCAAACTTTTACATTTCTCAACATTTAATTAAGAATCTTGTTATTTAATTAAAATTATGACAATAAAATTTATAAAATCTTTAAAAAACATATAACATTACATCTAACCTCTTTAAACATTTTATTATAATAATTTATGGAATATCTTTATACATCAATCTCTTATAAAATTATTTTAATAATTTAACCATATTAATAACAAAACTTGTTTTAATGTTAACCTATAAATGCCATTGGTCGAGTAAAACAACACTATAACTAGAGAACTCTTAAAAAGACATATTACATTAAATTATTTTCCTATGTATAATATCATTTGTACAAGAAGTTATGTGGTACATAAATAGTATCATGTGTGCAAGAAGTTATGTGATACCAAAGAAGTTTATGATTAAGTATTATTTAAATATATTTAATTAGTGTAATTTGATTATTGTTATTAGAATAAGTTAATATAGTTTTTAGTAATATTGTAAACTTTAATTATTTAATATATATATAGATATATAGAATATTTGGTAGTACTTTCTCTATTAATATTAACCAGTCACTAACATGTTTTTCACAGTAATAACAAATGACCTCAACCTACCCGTAGGAAGCTAGGTTGGCCAATTGTCAGCGTTAAAAGTTGTCCAAAATTTAAATAAGTTTTTTTCCACCATCCATGCAATATTTGTTGTTCTATCAAGCATCAACTTAGGAAAGTAAAGGCTACTCGACATATAACAAAATTCTGACTAGAAACCTATTTCACTCATCTAAGAACTCCACCAGGGCTAGGGCTTTTGCACTGGACCTCAGCATCTCGCTTCTCTTCATGTACTGTAGACTTTGCTCCAACCTTCTTAGAGCTAAATTGTATTGGTATACTTGTATCTGAACTGCTGCTATCTCCCCATGGAGATCCTTCTTGCTAGGCTCCTTTGTTTTGGTGTCCTCCTATACCTCCTATTCCTTGTTTAATTCTTGTTCCTTATTTAATGCAATATCTTGGGCTACTATGTTCTTCCTAACCTAATATTTCTGGATTGTTTGTTAGAAGAGAGTATGTTGGCCATGGGTGTTCCCGAGGTCTTTCACCATGGCTTCCCACTCTTCTATCTCTTTGTCTAGGTTGGTTATGTTGTCATTGAGTTCCCTCTCCCACCCAGATCTTTGAGCGCTTACCTCTGGCGGGTTGTCAGCCATGTATGCACTGATGAGAGTCTGCATATGCTCCTTTCCATTCTTTCTTCCTCGTTTTCTTTGGCATCCACTGGAGGTGGCTTCCCGCACCCCAAGTTCCTTTTCCTTTTCCCTGCCTTCCTAGTTCCTCTATTGCTTCGTTTAACTGCCTCTTTTCCTTCTTTAGCCATGTTATCTTTGTTCCAGTTGCATTTTTCTTTGCCCAAAACATTATCCACTGTAGGTTTACTCACTGAAGCATGACGATTGGTCTCAATCTCCAGGTTGTGCTGCACCCTAGTTATTATAATACCTAAAATAGTAACACGAGAAATTTCATCAGTCTGGATGCATATAAACAAATTTTTCATACTTTTCATTGCTCCAGACTTGGCCACTTACCCTAGTCTAGGAAACTTAGTTTTTCCCTCCTTCTCCCTGAGTCTCCCCCCAATTGTGCTTGAAATAACAGGCTTCATCCTCTCAATTCTTCTCCTTTCTATTTCATCCCTCCCCAGCAACCCATATCATGCGTGTCATCCTTTATGGTCCTACAAGAGTCCCTAATTGGGGTTCCCTTATCCATATTCTAGAGTTCAATTGAGTTTCCTGTTTCAGTCTCTCTCCTCTTAGATATCCCTACCCGATATTTTCCCGTTGCATGGGTCCCACTCTGGATATTCCAGTTTGGGTTCGTCTCTAGTATAGATAGCCATAGCCTTGCTTCTTTGGCCATTGTGATACCCACCTCTATGTCTCTACTACATGTTTTTTCCTTTCCATGCCTCAGGTTCCACTTGGACAAAACTTCAATCTTCCTGCACTCTCCATTAATGGAATCCCCATTGTCTCCCCATCTTACCTCGTTCCCTCTCTACTCATCTTCCCAAGGATACACTTTAACTTTAGCGTATCTCCTCAGTCCTTTATCATTCAAGGCTAGGTTAGAGTTGCAGGAACCCCAGGTCTCGATTCATTTCGCGTCACGGCTTCCCCCATCCCCCTCCCCGAATTCCTTTGAATTAATCATGACATCAATTCTATCAGGTAAGGTGATCAAGGTAACATACTAATGATTTTCGTCAACCATCCTTCGTCCACTAGCCTACACCCTCCACCTGCGTCCACCACCTTTCTCATTTAGTTTCGTCCCCTTCTTCCTTTACATGCAGCTATCTCCTCTCCCATTTACCTTTTCCTATTTTTGTTTTTTCTATCTGCCCCAACTTTCTTCTGTCTAGCCTCCAACATGCCCTCTTCTTCCTCCCATTGCCCATTCCTTCATTCCTTTTACTCAGAATGATGAAACTTTAACTCTTCCATCATTGTCTCTCATTATTTCCCTCATGCCTCTGGTTGCTCCTACCGTGGGTTGCTTTTTACTCTCATGCCACTTTCCAACTCTGTTCTGCCTGCCCTCTTGCTTGCCCCCATGCCTTCTGTGCTCCATTCCATCCTCAATCACACCTGTCCTCACTCGGTGCCTTCCTCTTCCCTGCCCTGTCCTACATGGTGCCCTTCTTGCTCTCTCGTCCTCCCACATCCTGAAGTTCCTTCTATCCTTGGCCTTAGGTGGTTGGTTTCTGATGCCTCCACCTCCCATCCCCTCTGGCCCACCCCGTCTTCCCTATCGCACCCTAATTAGGGGTTTTCTTCTTTCTCCTTGTCTTTTTCTAAGATCTCCTCTAGTTTTCTCACCCCCTCCATTTGTATTAACTCTTCTCCTCTAATATCTAGGTTTCTACCTGCTTATCTGCATCCCCAGTTACCAAGATTGTCCACTGCCACATTACCCATCCTATGGACATGTGTTAGGATAATGTACTCAATCTGTTGAATTAGCCTGCCAATCTCTTGTGAAAGCCTTTCCATCCTCTAGACTTGGCTGATTTTCTCCCATGGAGTTCCTTGCTCGAGTTTTTTCATCATGTCTATTACCATTTTCGAGTCTCCTTCCACCTCCAGTATTTGAAACCTCTCCCTTACTGCAATTTCCAGTCCTTGCTTGAATTCATGGAGCTCTACTTCATTGTTTCTCGTAGTACCACAGTCCATGGAAAATATTCAAACTGAATTTCCTTTGTCATCTCTAAATACTCTTTATGTCCCCGCCACCCTAGGGTTCCCTTTCGTGACTCCATCGAAGCTAAGTTTGATAAATTCTTTCTGAGGTAATGTGAATCTGTTCATAGTCTCACAATTGGGGGGGGGGGGTGATGTTTCCACAAGGTGGGGTTTAACATACTTGGCTTCAAGTTTAGGCCCGTCATTACTCATTCTTCTTGAGGATTTGTTTTCCAACCCTCTGCATACCATTTCTAATCTAGGATCGTTTTTTGTATGTTCTGGAGTATCATTTTCCATTTTTCTTCTTCTAATCTTTTTTCATCTTTGAAGATCTGTTTATTTCTCTCATTCCATTTTTCCCATAGAAAGAAACATAAAGATAGTCTCCAAGCTTGATTCAGGATGGGTTTTTGGTAAGGCTTTTTCTACCAATTATCCATTGTTTCTTTCATACTAGTTTGATTCTTTTTATTTACTCCGAAGAGTTGATCATGGTTTCTCCACATGTTTTCACTATAGCTATAGGCATTGGTCAGATGTTCCATTGTTTCTGCTTGTTCATTACATATACTGCAGATCGAGGGTCCTTGTATGCCTTTTTTCTACATTTGGTCCCAAGTAAGTGCTCTCCCATGTTGGAAGATCCACATGAAAAAATGATTTTAGGCCATGACTTTTCTTGCCATATTCTGTCCCGTATTTCTATCCCCTGTTGTAGGTAGTTTGCTGCTTGCAATTGATAGCCCTTTTTAATTGTGAACATCCCCTTAATGCTATACCCCCATCTTAGAATGTTCGACCCTTCCATTTTTTCGATTGTCCTAGTTTCCATCTCTTTCTCATATACCTTCCATTGGGGTGTTTCTGGGGTTTTTGGCCAATCCTATTTCTGTTTCTATTTTCTCCAATACTCTCCTGGTTCCATGCTCCATAAGTTTTTTACTATCTATTCTTTAGGGTTGTTAGTATATTGACATACTATTCCTAACTCAGGTTTGTTGTTTAGTTTTTCTATCTGTTGCCATGCTTCTTTCCACAATTTTTCTTTGTCTCCCCCCTTTATTTCCCATAAATTATGGGTTCTAATAAGATTTCTATTATTTGAGGCGAAGTTACAAATGGCTTATCCCTTAATATTGTCATGGACTCTCAGATTTTCTTCAATCGAGCTTGGCATTCCATATTTCCTCCCTGGATCCATCTCCACCAAATATTTCCCCCATGACCTGATTGAGAATGTATAGGTCTCTGAGTCCTAGCCTCGCTTCTTTTAGAGGTTTGCTGAGCCAGTTCCACGATAGCACAGCCCAATTTTTTTTGTTCTGGGCCCTTGCCACAAGAACTTTTTGAAGATGTCTACCATCTTTTGGCAAACTATTTTTGGCCTTGCTTGATTGGTTAATTGGTAAATCAGGATCAATTGTGGCATTGATCTCAGTAATATTTCCCGACTCGGCATATTTACTAATCTAAATGTCCAATTCTGCATTCTCCCTTGTAGTTTTTCCAACAGGGGTTTCCAATTTGCTAATCTAGTTTGTTGGTCATTTAGCTAAATTCCTAGGTATTTCGAGGGAAGATTACCAATGTGGAATCCCATTGTTCTTGCTAAGAAAGCTTGTGATGGGGTTGTTGTATTGAAGAAAAAGATATCAGACTTTTCCTTCTTTATCTTTGTCCCCGATGCACTTGTGAAATCAGTTAGAATCTCCATTAACCCTCTAGCTTCCTTAAGAGATGCTTGCCCATACATAATTATGTCATCAGTGAATTCTTGGTGAATTAACAATAGATCATTTCCCCACAATCTAAGACTTGTGTATTGTTCTTTGTGTAATTTCTCTTTTTATATACCTTCCTAGTCCTTCCACGGCCAATATGAACATGAACAAGGATATTGGGTCACCTTGCCTGAGCGCACGTGTTATAGACATATTTGGGCACTGCAACCCCAATCGCATATGCCCATAAACCAAGGGATTCTAAGCCCCTAGAAGTGTTGTGTCATACCCTAAAGGAATAGGGTTAGCTAATTACATCATTTCCCAAAAGTTCTTCCTCAAAAACTACTCAGAACTGGTCAAAATTGGACCATATAGACTACTCCATGTTGAGGGTGTGATGCATCTCACCTATTACACATAGAGGGTGCGATGCATACTGAAAATCCCTTCTGTAGGGTGTGATGAACGAGAGAAGACAAATGGTAGAGGTAGTTTTCTAGGTGGAAACCCAGAGAATCTTCTAGAAATTGCTCATTTGACACTTGCCTCTCTAAATTTGCCCAGGGATGAGTAAGAGATCAGGAAATATCGAAGTGGAACCAAGAACTATCAGAGAAATGACACTAATCAAAATCCCAGAAGCTGACTCACCCACATGCAAATATCTATATATGGATCCCTCATCCTAGAGATCGAGGGGGTTGGAATTTTGTATTTGGTAAAGAAGTGTTATTGGTTTCTTTGTGAAACATTATAGTGTTGGGTGATATAGATTTTCATGAGGTGAAGAGGGCTTTCATGCTGGGAGGATGGCACTAGGTTAGACCACTGGGTTGTAATCATGTCTTCTACTACTTCTATCAATAAAGCTATTTGTGTTTTCCTCCATATTCTTGTATATTTCTGAATCTTGTATTAGTATATGCATTTGTATGGTTATTATATATCTGATTCTATGTTGTTTATGGTTATAGATCTCTATGCTTTGATGGTATTATGCTGCTTTGACTCTATAGGTGTTCGTTGAAGTGGGACAAGTGAGGAAGGAATGGCAAAGCTCTATCAAAGAAGGGAGGAAACAAGCAAGGAGCCAAGCGAAAGACTGACGTTGGTACTCTCTGCTTCTCTCTCATCTATCTCTCATAAAGTAAGACACAAGTAACTTTAGTTTGTTTGTCTCTAATATAGCTACCCATCTTAGTGGGACTAGCAACTCTGAATGGACACTATTTTTCTCGATAACAAAATGGCAACTCCACTGGGGAGCGAATAGTTTGATTGTTATTCATTGTTGTTTGCTTTATAAACTATAGGTGGAGCCTGAAGTTAAGCCAGCTAGCCTTCAAATTGCTTTTGTTATGCAGCTACAAAGTAGATCAATGCTACCTCAGTCAATATTTGGGTTAGTTTATGAACTGAACATCTGACTTCCAAACATCCTAAGTGCCCTGGTGGTAGCTTAAATAACCTCATTAGATAAGCCCTTATACTTTGTGTTTACTGCCTATCATTAGCTCAGCCTAAATTCCTGAACTAAGCTACAAACTATAAGAAAAAACCAAGCTCAGTCTCATCCCTGGACCATCGTACTTTCTCTCATTGGTAGTCTGGATGCATCACACCTCCCATGTGCTACAGGTGAGATGCATCCCTGTTTCCTTGTGTTACAGGTAAGATGATTGAGTAAGACTGTTTCTACCTCCAGATTTTGGTTTTCTCTTCATTGTCTTCAGCTTTATTTAGTAGTTTTGTTGTCTGTGATCAGTATATCACTATTGAAACTCTCTTCCTTTGTATTATGCAGCCTCCATTAATAAAGAATTGTGAATGGTTTTATGTATTTTTTGTCATCTACAGTTCTCCTTAACAAATAGTAACTTAATCGAACTATCATACTTTGATTTGAAAGTGTTGAAAAGTGTGAAACAAGAAATGCTTGTTGAGAATGCAACAAGATGATGGAGCTTAGTGGAAAGGAGTTGCCTTCACTAAGTGGTCCCGCAGGCAAGTTTTGGCGCAAAGTCTATTTTTAGACTATGTCTATTTTTAGACATATGGATCATGGTATATGAGTTGCAGGATGTTGTTTATGGATGATGGGCCATGTTGGGAAAAATAGATGGACTTCTATTTTTTGGATCACAACAGTGTGATCAGAGTCTATTTTTAGACTATCAGGTAAACATAGAAACAGTCAAATATTATTAGCCCTTAGTAACATTTGGACTCTAAACTTTATCTTATTCTCTTGGAGCACTTCATTTGGAGCTACAGATGTGGCACATGCAACTGCTTGAAGGAATCACGTGGTTACCTATGGGTTGAATGAGCTATTGCATGAAGGACTTCAGTTAGAACTCAAGTGGTTGAGTTCTGTGGAGTTAGATGAGCAGTTAATGGAGTTGTGTTGAATTTGACTTAGTTGAACTAGTTGTATTTAGTCTAACTGACCAATAGACTAAGTGATGAGTTGTGTAAATTAGGTATTCATTAATTCACTAATTACTAACTCATAATGCAACTAAAGAATACATCAGTTAACTCAGTGCATGGACAGTTCAGTGGAGACAAGTGTTAGAGGTAAGTGAAAGGGTGAGTTGTGACTATCAGTTGTGCATGAGATTTGCACATGCATGGGATTGAGTAATTCCAATGAGGCCAAGGGAAATTGTAGCTTGTGCTCATGTGATTTTTCCAAGTAAATACAAGTTTTCTTGAGCCATTCTCATTCATTCTCTTGCAGGATTGCGCAGTGGAGGCAGGCAAGCAGCGGGGGAGATTTGGAGATCAGATCTGAGTTGTATTGTGTGCAACAGGTGGAGATAGTACTGAGGACTTGTGAGGAGTATTGTACTATGTATTTTTACATGTTCACAATCATTATAATATACAGATAGTGTGTGGTTTTCAGCTCTATGCTTTCCCTGGGTTACATACTGTGTTGATGTGTGCATGCGATTGATGTTTCATTGTTTTTAATGCTGCTAAATTGATGATCAACGTAGAGGAGGTTATGTATTATGCATGTATTCCACAATAGTGTATAATTGGGATAATCTCTGTGAATATGTGTTAAATTATTCAAAATTTCTACATGGTATCTGAGCGAGCTGATTTGTAGAAGAAGTTCTACATGATATCAGTGTTGTATTGATCATCAGATCTATTATTCAGAAAGTGTTTACATTTTATTTCTTCAGGCAGAGTCTGTGATCAGGCCAAGTAGCCTCTGGATTCATCCTTATTTTGGAAGGTGAGATATCCGATGAATGCTCATACAGTCGATCTCTGTACAAGAAATACTTTGTTCTCACGAATTTTAGATCAGAAGCAGTTGAGTTTTGAGTTGGTGAAATGGAACTCAAGGATAAAACTCAGAAACATTAAGTGTGAGAATGGAGACAGTATGCCCCAGTATCTCATGAAGTTCACCCAATGTCGGGATGAGCTAGGAAGTGTGGGGGTAATTGTTGAGGATGAGGATATGGTGAGTCTAGCTCTCCTTGGCCTTCCTAAGAGTTGGCATAGCTACCAGGACTCGGTGAATGGAAGGGAGAAATTACCAGGATGGGAGAGACTTTGGTCAGATCTTGCGCAAGAGGAGATTAGACGGTGCACCAAAGACAGTTCTTCATCTATGCATGATGAGGAGAATTGTGCCTTAGCAAGTAACGCAAAGAAGGGGAAGAGGAAGGTTCTCTTTCTGAATCTAGTTCTTCCAATGATGGGAAGAAGGTTGACAAGTCAAAGGTGAGATGCTTTCGTTGTCATGAGTTGGGCCATTATGCTACTAATTGCCCAAAGAAGAAGTCCATGAAGGGATCCGGGGAAGGATCTGAAGCTGAGGCACTTGCTTCACAATTTGAGTTGGATTTCACACTCTTCGCATGCATGCTTTCATCCATGATGGGAAGCGGTTGGTTTCTTGACAGTGGAGCTTCTTTCCACATGACCGGTGACAAAAGTTTGTTTATTACTTTGGAGGAGAAAGATCTCTAGATACTCATAGGGATGGGTAATGATGAGAAGTATAGTGTCTCAGGTGTAGGCATGGTTATTTTTTCAGAGGGAGCACGGAGCTTGCCTTACCTCAATCGCGATGCTGGAAGACAGAGGCTATGACGTAGTCTTCAAAGAGGGAAAGGTTTCCCTTAGACACATCATCACTAGACAAGTGAAGCAGATTGGTTCATGGGTCAAGAACCTATATGCTCTTGAGGTTCAAGATGCATGCAAAGCCTTGAGCAGCAAGGAAACTCATGGAGACTTGGTGGTTCAGAGGGAGGGTATATTACCTCTCAACATGCAGAGCCAGAAGAAGTCTCAGACAATTGTGGAGGAGCCACGATTGGTGCAACAACTTCAGGAGTTTGTGGAGCAGCCACAACAAGGGAAGCTAACAGGAGATCGAGTAGAGACATCTACTCATGCAGAGACCTCCAGTAGGGGGAACTTTGAGCCAAGTGGGATGAGGGATCACATGCAGCCATACCTCTAGGTAGGAGGTGGGGCGATATAGAGTGATCGTCCCAAGGAGGAGGGGCAGGATCCTTGAGGTACCCAACCTCTTGGATGAGACCTTGCTACGGGAGCCCCGATATGGAGTAGCAGGAACTGACTGATTGGGTAGAGATATATGCGGATGGAGTGGCAGAGAGAGCGACAGTGCAGCGAAATCCCAGGACAGCGCACAGCATGCAGGCTACAACAATGCGAGAGGCACAAGTGTTTTGCATAGTGCTAGGTGGCACAGAGAGGTGTGCAATGGTGTGAGATGCATGAAGATGTTGCAGTAGCGCAGATGTCAGAGAGGGAGCACTTGTCAGCAGCAGGTAGAGCTTCACCATCAGTGTATGTTCCTGGACCAACAGAGTGGTCAGTTGGGAGTGTTTTCTTGTTCCAAGTGTTGTTGGAGCAAAGTGGACTCGGCAGATGTGTTGCATGCAGAACATTCCAGAGTTACAGGATCGGGTTTGAGAGGAAGCCTTTCTTGTTGAGAGGGAGTGTTGAAAAGTGTGCAACAAGAAATTCCTATTGAGAATGAAACAAGATGATGGAGCTTAGTGGGAAGGAGTCGCCTTCACTAAGTGGTCCCACAGGCAAGTTTTGGCGCAAAGTCTATTTTTAGACAATGTCTATTTTTAGACATATGGATCATGGTGTATGAGTTGCAAGATGATGTTTATGGATGATTGGTCATGTTGGGAAAAATAGATGGACTTCTATTTTTTGGATCACAGTGGTGTGATAAGAGTCTATTTTTAGACTGTCAGGTAAAAATAGAAACAGTCAAATATTATTAGCCCTTAGTAATATTTGGACTCTAAACTTTATCTTATTCTCTTGGAGCACTTCAGTTGGAGCTACAGATGTGGGACATGAAACTGCTTGAAGGAATCACGTGGTTACCTATGGGTTGACTGAGCCATTGCATGAAGGACTTCAATTAGAACTCAAGTGGTTGAGTTCTATGGAGTTAGATGAGCAATTAATGGAGTTGTGTTCAGTTTGACTTAGTTGAACTAGTTGTATTTAGTCTAACTGGACAATAGACTAAGTGATGAGTTGTATGAATTAGTTATTAATTAATTCACTAATTATTAACTCATAATTCAACTGAAGAATACATCAGTTAACTCAGTGCATGGACAGTTCAATGGAGACAAGTGTTAGAGGTAAGTGAAAGGGTGAGTTGTGACTATCAGTTGTGCAAGAGATTTGCACATGCATGGAATTGAGTAATGCCAATGAGGCCAAGGTAAATTGTAGCTTGTGCTCACATGAGCTTTCCAAGTAAATGAGTTTGCTTGAGCCATTATCATTCATTCTCTTGCAGGATTGTGCAATGGAGGCAGGCAAGTAGCAGGGGAGATTTGGAGATCAGATTTGAGTTGTATTATGTGTAATAGGTGGAGATAGTACTGAGTACTTGTGAGGAGTATTGTACTATGTATTGTTACATGTTCTCAATCATTATAATATACAGATAGTGTGGGATTTTCAGCTGTATTCTTTCCCCGGGTTACATACTGTGTTAATGTGCGCATGCGATTGATGTTTCATTGTTTTTAACGCTACTAAATTGATGATCAACGTAGAGGAGGTTATGTATTCTTCATGTATTCCACAATAGTGTATAATCGGGATAATCTCTGTGAATATGTGTTAAATTATTCAAAATTTCTACAGGAAGTCTCACAAGTGTCGTTTTCAGTCAAAGAAAAGTGTGTCATAAAGTCTTCCTCTTTTACATAGTCGATTACACTTTTGCTAGTATTTGATTTGGATCATCAATTCTTTGAAGTGTTGAAAGTAGTTTTCAAGTTGAAATTGAAAGTGTCGTCTAAATCTTCCTTTCATTTTGAAAAGAAATTGCTAAAGTGTCGCTTTGAGGAAAGATAGTTCAGATCTGTACTTCGTTTTCTTTTTGTCATTCTCACATTAAGGAAACTGAAAAACAAATACATGAATGTGCATTTGCATTTAGACTGCATGTGGAAATGATTTAGGACAATACATATTAGCGTGTGCTCTCTTCTCTATGTTGAAAAGATTTTACTTCTCTTTCCTTAGTAGCTAGGATTTTCATTGCAAAAAGAAAGTAAATGACTATTTATCATATTAGATTGCATATTTAGGAATTGTATATCTACATCACTCAGTGAACCTTAAAGGAAAACTTCTTAAGAAATATCAACTGTAAAATAAACTTCAATGAACATAAAAACACTTTGGAACCTAACGCACAACATCTAGAAGTGTAGGCTAGAGACGTATTCTAGCATCGTAAAGCCTAGTAACTATCATTTTCATCGTAGGTTGGGTGATTCCTCCTCTTTGATATGACAAGTGCTAATACGGACTTGTGCTCCCACGTATATCGAGTATATATTGGGAGACCAGAATAGGCTATATCCTTTATCCTTAGGAAGTCGTGTCTACTTCCCTATTGATCGCAATACACTTAACACAACATTCGGGAAGATTGATTGTCGTACGTAAAAATTATTCTGCAGTTTTGCGATTGGTTTTGTAATCCCTCTGTCTAGACTTCTAGAGTAGTCACTTTCGTTCCCTTTCAAACTCCTTAAAAGAAAAGGTCCATTTGAGCACTTGTCACTTCAGGCTCATTAAAAATCGAAGGCGACAAGAGTCATCTTTAGCTTTTTCTCAACTCTTTAAAATTGGAAAAGAAAGTTGTTTCAAAGAATCATAAAATTCATTTAATTTGGAATAACATTTTCCCCTTTATTTTGAGTTGATCAAGTAATCCACAAGCCTGGAAGAAAGTCAATCAAAACCCCGTCGTTTGTGGAGACTAACGAGTCAACCTTCTTTGACTCCAGAAACGAAACCATTCTGGTCCAAGCGATCTTGTTTAACTGGGTCAAAGTCTCCTGGTTTATTTGAAACTTGTGTTTCAACATCCTCAGAGACTCCAGTTACTCCAACTATTTCTGGTATCCCTGCCTCTATAGAAGAAGTTCCATAGTTACAAGAGGACACTAAAACTGACCCTAGTGTAGCAGCAAACACTTCTATTTCTGAACTAGCTCCATCTAGGGCTAACTCGGAAGGTGTCACCCCTCCAACATCTGTTGCTACAGAGTCTATACCTTCTTTGGCACCAGAAATATTTTACGGACCTGATGGTCTACCTCTTCCACCTAGATTGATTGCTATAGAAGAGATTGTGGAGGATCTTCCATCCAATACTCCATTGCATTTTGGAATTGGGATCCACCTACATCCTTCTACTACAGAAGTTTATCATCCTTCGTCGCAAGTTCCTGTAGAATCGCTAGGAAATCTTTTGGATAGACTCGATATGTTTGAACAGCCATCGACATCTAGGACTGTGTCATCTAATACAGTAGCAGCAGAACCTCCTACCGCCACTGTGTCCCAACTAGTTCTCAACCACTAGATGGAGTCCACCCAGGGACTGTTTCGACAGTATCATCTGTTCCTATTTGTTCGTCTGGAACCTTATCTGGAATTTCTTATGTTGAGTCTCAGCAAATTGATCCTTCACAACAATATCAATTTGGGCAGTCTAGTCTCCAAAGGCCAATTTTACCTTTGAACACTGGATTGCCACCATATGGGGACCAATATGCCTTTTCATTGTTCCCTCCGGGAGAATAACCATATGAGAATTCACAATACAATTTGGGTCAAGCTAGAATCACATCCAGTGGTTGGGTACCAATGCTACCTCAACAACCGAGAGTTGTATATTCAATACAACAAAATCAACTTGTGTCGAACATTCCCACTACACCGACTATTATGATGGTGTCACAAGTACAAGCGCTTCCTATTGTATGTCAACCTCTAGTCTCTCAAGTCATAATACAACAACCTCTTGTCTTCGCGAATCAATCACAACTGCCGATTAGTGGCTCCCTAACTGAAGCGACTTAGGCTCAAACGAGTAATATAACCCCTCATCTTGGTCAAACATCTAGTATTGGACACCAACAAATGGTCTCGTAGCCATGGCTGGTGCAATATCAACAACCGTAATTCCAGCAAGCTTACTGAGGACCTGAGCAACAAAGCTTTGCAAGTAATGGGCAGCCGTATATTTAAAATGGTTACCAATAATCATATTACAATGGTTACGCCCATCAACCTTATCAAAGTTATCAGCGTCAAATACATTATGCTGGTATGCAAAGACCCATGGCTTAAGCAATCCCATCTTCTCCTGCACATGCTTTGCCAAACCTGAATCAACAATTGCCTTTCATAGTAGCTTTAGAATTACCAAATTTGAATCAGTTAACAAACGATCCAATTGCCTATGCCCCATAGTGGCCGGCGATTCCTCATAAAATTCCGTCAGATATTCCTAAATTCAATGGAAATTCGGGTGAAGATCCGTCGAATCATGTGATTACCTTTCATCTATGGTGTTCGTCCAACACTCTCAATGATGATTCGATTAGGCTTCGCCTTTTTCCATGAATGTTAACTAGTCCGGTAGAAAAATGGTACATTGAACTGCCTATGGCTTCATTTGATAACTTCAGTGCCCTTGCCATAACCTTTTCAACCCATTTTTCAGTTACCCATAAGGTACGAAACAGAGACAGAGCTTCTTACCAATTTTAATCAGATGACAAGCACTCACATATCTGATCATATTCATGAGTGGCAACATCGTCGTAGAATTGTAAAAATGTATGTTCCTAATCAACTGTTAGCTGAATGGTTTATTAAGTAATTGTTACCCTCTATTATAGAAGATGTGGCCAAGGGAGGAGTTTTCACTGAAGAGAAAGTCATTGGTTGTGCGCAATATCTAGAATTGATCTATACTCAGTCTAGCATGCTCTACGACAAAATTCCTGATGCTCCTAGACTAGAGTTTTCCATTCCTCCTCCTCGTAAATCGAACAGGGACTCTCATGCTGGCGACGATGTGATTGGTACCTCCAGTACACAAACTGCAAAGGCCCTGTCTGAAAAAGCCCTTGCATTTTCCAGTAAAAAATCAAATGACAAACTTCCTACATCAGAGGTTAATGCCGTGTTGATCAATAAAGGAAAAGAACCGAAGCAACCAGGGGGCAAGAAGAAAGGGAAAAGAAAAAAGAAGAAACAGGATGATTCGTCTCCTGAAAAATCTTCTGAAAACCATTTTGGGCAAAAGAAACCTGGTCATCCATGTTTTATATGCGATGAGGATCATTGGACAAGATATTGTCCACATAAAGCTAAGATTAAGAAGTTCTTTAAGAGTTCAAAAACCTCAGCGGTATTAAATGATCCGTTTCGAAACCCATAAACCAATCTGGTTGCTAGTGACAATGCTTCCCCATCCCAAGTGCTTATGTTTTCCATTTCAAAACAGCAAAATGATGCTTTGATATCGAAAAGGAATAAAGATTATGGGAATCCACAACTGTTGAACAACAAGGCTACTAATCAACCTAGTAGTTCGACAACAACTTCGACTGAAGTTGTGCCACCCATCATTCATGAGCTAACAATAAAGCCACCAAATGGATTAGTACACAAATCGACATTTAATCCTTGTGCCAGAGCAACACATAATTATAATATAGTGGATGATCTGGCCCAATCACCATCCGCTATGTCAACACTTGAAGTACTGCAAAAATGCCCCTCCCAAAAGCAAGCTCTATTATCAGCAATAGGTCGGATTGACCTAGGGGATTCCAATCTTGTGGCCTTTAATCATAAAGGATATGAACCTTAGTTACCAGCTCAATTCACTTTCCTTATTCAAGTGAAAGCTTTCAACAAAACTATTCATCTAACAATTATTGATGAGGGGGAATCTACATGCATTATGTCAATGAGTTGCTGGAAAAGTTTAGGCTCACCACTCTTGTTGCAATCATCAACGACACTAAAAGCATTTGATGGATGAACATATACCCCGTATGAGATCTTAAGTAACTTCTGAGTTAAACTGGGGGGCAAGACAATAGAAATTGACGTCGAAGTTATCGATGGAAACCTCGATTAAATATCCTATTGGGAAGGCCCTGGATTTATGCTATGGCTATTGTTGTGTCAACATACTTTAGAAATATTTCATTTCCTTTTCAAGGAGGAATTACAATCATTGATCAAAAAACCTTTCTCCCCAACAGATCACAAGTTACGGAAAGCATTCCAATGATCCATGGAAGCTCTCAATTGCTTCAAAATATCGGAGTAGGCCTTCTATAAGACCCTACCTTAATGGGTACTTTTGCCTACTGCCTCCGAGTAATCTGGCAGAAGTGGCCATGGTGGAAACCTGCAATATGGTATATTCTCTATCTACAAAGGTTCAAAAGATTTCTGGACATGATATTAGCATGGATCATCACCAGGTATTGCCTCCAAGCCCAATAGAAATATTGTAGCAATCAATTTTCTTGGCTTGGGGGGCAAACCCAAATCAATTCTCATCAAGTGTTTGGATAGATAGGTCTAAGGAGTATGGCACCTCTTCAGATCCTTGGTCACATGTACATTCAACAGACGAAGGAATCATTCAGTTAATGATGATAGGAGAGGCACCATGGAAAGATTACCACCATCGTTCCCATCTTCCAGATTACGACGAAGATTTTTCCAACGGCCGTAATCATCCTTCAATTTTTTATTTTCTATCAAATACTGTAAATACGGTGGATTTCGAGTGAAATATGTCCAATATTGAAGAAGCTATCACCATAAATATCTCTACCAAACCAGATGTAGTGGAGAATATTCATGTTGGCAAATCTTGTTCTTCTTCAGAAATAGAAATATATTACGCTCTCTTTCGCGAGTTTAGAGATGTCTTTGCATGATCATATGAAGAAATGCCAGGCATTGACTCGAGTATAGTTGAACATGAAATCAAGATGTGTCCAGATGTCAAACTGGTATGACAACGGCTTCGACAAGTGCACCCAAAGAAAGCCACTTCCATCAAGGCAGAAGTTGAAAAACTTTTATATGTTGGTTTCATTTACCCGATTCCTCTAATTGATTGGGTATTGAATATTGTTCCTGTGATGAAAAAAAAGGAATGATTAGAGTGTGTGTTGATTATAGGGATGTAAATCAAGCTTGTCCAAAGGATAACTACCCTACACCCTTCATCGACCATTTAATTGATGAATCCACCGGATGAAAAATCATTTCATTCATGGATGGATTTTCCGGGTATAATCAAATTAATATCCGACCACAGGACTAGTCGAAGACTGCATTTATATGTCTGTGGGGCACATTCGCATACCGCAAGTTACCTTTCGGTTTAAATAACGCAGGTGAAACTTTTCAAAGGGCTATGAATTATGCCTTCCATGACATCAAGAACATTGTTCAACCATATCTCGACGATCTTCCAGCTCATTCGTGAAAGCAGACTGATCATCTGCATCATTTGAGAGCTATATTTCTACATTGTCGTCTGGTCATTTACTTGGCTTTGTGGTTTCAAAGGATGGGATATGTCTTGACGCATGTAAGGTTCAAGAAATCATCAATATGCCTCCACCTTCAAATTTTCTTCAGATTAAGAAACTCCAAGGGAAAGCAAACTTTCTGAGGAGGTTCATTCCAAATTACATCAAACTTGCTAAAGGTTATACACGTCTTTTGAAAAAGAAGTGCCCTTTAACTGGGATAAGGTTGCGCAAGCTTCCTTTGATTCTCTAAAAGAATCCCTAATAAGTTCATCCTTAATGTACACTCCTGATTATAAAAAAGACTTTAACCTATATCTAGTTGCAGCAGATACGACCATCGCAATGGTGTTAGTTCAAGAAGACAATGGAATCGAACATCCTATCTATTATCTAAGTCAAAAATTAAATGATAAGAAAGTAGGTACTCCAATGTTGAAAAGATGGTTCTTGCAGTTGTTCAAGTAGTATAGATATTTCGACACTATATACTCTTTCGCAAAACTACCATTTTGTTAGATTGCAACCGTATGACTTACATTCTGTCACGTCAATTACTTGGGGGCAAATATTAGAAATGGATACCATTTTGCAAGAGTTTGATCTGGAATTCGTAAAATCCAAATCAAAGAAATCTTTGGTTTTCGCAGAGTTACTATGTGACTTCCCATCATCATCCAATGATTCAACATCCAACGCATCGATCGTGGATGGATCTTTGTTTTTGATATCATCATGTGATCCATGGTATGGAGATATAATCATCTATCTCAAAACCCAAACATATAGGGTTAATACCTCTCCCTCGGAACAATGATGTACTCGATACCAAGCAAAATACTACATGGTCGTCGGTGATACAATTTACCGTCGGAGTATTGATACAGTTCTGCAAAGGTGCCTCACCCATGGGGAGCCCGAGAAAGTCCTGAATGATTTTCATTCAGGTGCATGTGGGGGGCATCAATCTGTTTATGCTACGGTGCAAAATATTTTATGAGTAGGTTACTTCTGGCCAACAATGTTCAAAGATTGCATAACCATAGTTAGAAGTTGCCATACTTGTCAAATCTTCAACCGCAAAACCAGAATACCACCCGCACCTCTGCGTCCAGTAGTTTTTGTTGGGCCATTCGCCAAATGGGGCATAGATTTCATGACATGTAACCCCACCTCCATCGGGGGGCATGGGTATATCATAGTCACAGTTGACTATTTTACAAAATGGGCTAAGGTGATGCCTACATTAAACAACAGTGGTGAAATGGCTGCTCTTTTCTTTTTCAATCATGTAGTCCCTAGATTTGGTGTTCCACAAGCTATAGTCATAGATCATGGATCACATTTGCACAATCACATGATGGTTGAATTGGATTCCAAATTAGGTCTGTCCCATGACATCTCTACTCTGTAGTATCCACAAGCTAATGAGCAAGTTGAGGTGATCAACAAAGTCCTGAAGTGCATGCTGCAAAGGATGATTGGAGTCCACAAACGGAGTTGGCACCTAATCCTGTACTCAGTCTTATGGGCATACCGGACATCGATAAGAAATGCAACTATATTTACACCCTTTTAGCTGGTGTAAAGCCTGGAAGCAGTCTTACTAGTTCAGTGTGAAATTTCATCTCTCAAGTTGGTAGTTGACCTTCTCCCCGGAACTTCAGAGGAAGAGGCTCATTTCTTGGAATTAACCCAACTAGATGAAACCCGTCGTGATGCCGCCTTGGCTAAGGAAGCTCATAAGAAATGAGTCAAGTCACAATTTGACAAGAATGTCAAACCCCGTGTCTTCTCAGAAGGTGACCTGGTCTTGCTTAACGATCAGGAATCCGATAAATTGGGAGTAGGAAAGTTCCAATCATTGTGGATGTGTCCTTACATTGTTAAGCATGTATTAGCAAAATGATCCTATGAGCTAGTAGATTATGATGGGATTCCATTGTCGCAACCCCGAAATGGGTTGTACCTTAAGCGTTACTATGCTTGACTAAGTGTAGTAATCTCTTCATATGCTTTTGTTACATTTTTGTTTTCGTAAAGAGTGGTCATTTTGGTTAGGTAATCCACTTTTGCATTTGTTACAGATGTCAAACCTATTGGAATCATTTGTTGGATACGCCGATGGAGCTAGTCATAGTACGTGGAACCTATCTTCTGCATTCTGGGCCATTTTCAATCCAAGTGGCGAGTTAGTGAGTTTCAGAGGAGTATGTATTGGTCGATCAACGAACAACATCTCTGAGTATAGCGTGTTGGTAGAAATTATCTCTGATGCCATCGCACATGGCATACACTAAGTTGTTGTTAGGCTAGACTCACAACTTGTCATCCTGCAGCTTACTGGCATCTATTCCGTTTGGAATCCAGCTATCTATCATATGTTCCTAAGGGTCAGGATTTTGGAAAGGCAGTTTGATTCTATTCATTATCAACACATTTCCAAAAACTTAAACACATTAACTGATTCATTAGCAAATTATGTGCTAGATATACATTTGCAACATTTATAAAAAAAAAGCATTTCATCAACATTTGCATCAGGATCATATAACTTAACCAAAATAAAGCTCTGAAAATAAAAAAATATGTATAACTGTTTATAGTTTTTAAAAAATGTTCTGTGTCCAGGACAAAATCGGTCACACAACCCAAAAACTCAAAAATGTCAGAAAGCACCCTAGACTAATGGTGTTGGTGATAACAAGTCACTGCCTGTGCGATCATACGTAGGAGCCTAGTCCATCGACTCGACACTCCAGTAGTATGGCGTTGTAATCTCAGAGATAACTCGTCAATCCTCACATTTGGAATACCAAGGGTGAGACCCTCAATCTGATCTGGCAATACTGCAAGAGTCTCGACTACATCCAGACCGCGAAGGACAGCCCTCCCTACAGCCTCTCCTACTGGAACGGTAGCTACTACCCTCAGGCACACTATTGGTCGCATTGGTCCAATATCTGCACGCATATATGAGTTTGATTAGTCTTGATAACATTTAAAAAACACAAGAACATTATAAACACAATAAATAGAGATATGGTCAAAGATTTTTACCTATGACACCCCACTGCTTGCCAGTGGACAGCACCAAATTTGTGTCACCCCGGAAATCCATCCCAGCATATGGATACTCAGCATAAACCATCTGATGACGGTTGAACCACTCGAAGAAGGAATCAGAGAATGAAATTTTCGATTGACCAACATGTCTAGCCATAAGGTCAACCCATCTTTGCATTCGTGGCTCTGTCGGTGTTGGGAGTCCAAGTGAAATGTACTATGGCTGCATCAGTGGGATCTTCTCCAAGGTGAAAGCAGTCATAACAGAACCATAACCAAAGTTATTGGATCTTCCATTCTTCACCTTGGTAAGTTGTTCTTTTATCACCAGAAGTACTACATCACACCAGTTGAATACGTTTGGTTCAAGGCATTCCAAGCATATTACATATAGGACCTGTTGGCCAAGTGAAGAGCTGCGCCACCAGCCAATCTAGCAAAGATGAATAAGATAGTCCTCAAGGACCAGTCAATGAAATCTCTAATACTGATCTTGTTGTCCCTGCTCGGAAGAGATCCATCTCTATAGTATCGGTGAATGTAATCCCTCACGGATTCACCCCCATGGGCGGAACCTGATAGTAAGAGAGAGGCACCATGCCTCGATAAACCAGTCAAAAAGTAGACATCCTCAACAGTCAAAGGGATGGATTTACCTCTAATCTAGAACACTTGGTTGGTAGGATCCCAGGCATCGAGAAGATATTGGAGTAAGTTGATTTGTTGCCTCATGCTAGATATGCGGAAGAACTTGAGCAAGCCACAGTTCCGCAATGAAGTTACCATACCCAGATCATGTAAGGCAATCATATCCTCCTCTTCATGCTCATGTTTACACCATGTAATGACCATATTTCTCTGATGATTCTTTGAAAAACAAATAAGAGAAGAATTAGGATCCTGATTTGGGCAAAAACAGGCAAAAATTCCATCAAAAATCAGTGCATAAACTTTCCTCCTTGCGCCCATCGCACCCTAGCTGTGTACTTGGTGGGATGCATACTAACTGATTAGTGGCTAGTTTAGTATGCATCGCACCTTTCGATGTATACTAGGTACGATGGGGAGAGAATGAAATGTTCAAACCCCAAAGGCTCAGAAGAGCAGGAAAACATGCTCAGAATCAAAAAAGGAAAGAATGAAATTGAAGGGCTCAGGGTTAGCTCCTACTTGGTCCAAATGGCACCGAAAATCATCCACAAAATCTCCCAAAATCAGCTAATCAAAATCGAGGGGAAAAACACCTCCAGAGCTCCAATAATCCCAAATTTGAATGAAATGGTAAAATGAGAGGTAAAAACTACTTTTATGTTACTGCTCACGTAATTCAAGTAAGGTATTGGTTTTTTAACTCATTTTCAAGCATGTATGTACATTTATAATCAGTTTGATGGAGCAACTGAACAGGTAGTATGACCGTAAAAAAAACATAGTGTTAATGGTGAATCGAACATCTTTGACTATTATCATGAGCAATGTTTCCGCAAAGTTCAAGCTCATTAAAAAATAAACCTAGTTATGAGCATATGTTCCCCCATAGTTTAATCTCATCAAAAAATGAACTCAATTTTGGTAAATAACCTTTATGATCGCATTACTATCAGCTTTTAAGCCTTGGTCATGTTCTTACCATCACCTCCACTTTTTAGCTGATCATCCGCCTCCACTTAATTGTTTACCCTTTGAGGAATAGCTGTGAAGAGTGATTCTATTATCCACTTTCTTTACATTTCCATGATTGAAAAGTTCCAAACCTTACTTGGAACTAGCTGCTACCCAAAAATATCACTCGTTCCTCAAAGACGAGTCTCTTTTAATCTCTTTTTAGACTCGTAAAATATAAAAAGATTGGCGAGAAATTGGCCTCTCCAGCTCGTTAAATTCATTGGAAGTGCCATCCCTCCTCTAGATTTTAATCTTTTTCGACCAGAGGGATCATTACACAAAACTATCAAACGCTTGTCTTTTTCAGCTCGTTAAAGTGATCGGAAAAGTCATCCCTTTCGTATCATTTTATACTTTTTCAGACTTAAGGGATTATACTACGAAAAAGGATTACTGGATTTTCCTTTCCGTCTCTTTTCAGACTCTCTAAAATTGAAAAGGACTGAGTTATCTTTGTCATTAAAATCATTAAAACAATAGCGACAAACTTTTCCATTACAGACAAGAGCGAGTTTCACTGTCGCTAGGCTCGCTAAAACATAGCAACAGGTTTGCCCAAAGGGAAAATTATAAAAAAAGCATATGTTATACTCCTCAAGCTTGACAAAAATAAAGAGGTACTGGTTAGAAATGACTGGGGAAAAAATTGGGAAGAAAACTTGAAGAACTTTATTGGTAGTAGGTCGCTCTTGAACATGACACTTTCGCTCCATCACCATGATTGAGTCAGGTTGGGTTATTCCGTTCACCGGTCATTTCATCGTTGGTCCTCCGTACCATCCATTTTTGGGGTTAACGCTACCGATCCATTATCAAGTGTCACCGATATGTTTAAGAGAAGTCACTCAGAGAATTCACCAACCTAGATTATGCCTCCTTTGATGCAATACCTTCACACTCCATTCTTTCATGACCGCCACCCTGAACCTTGTCTCATTAGATCATTTTCACCTCAGCAAAATCATTTGTTCCATTCCATGTCGTAGATGTGGGATTCATTAAGGCCTTCCTACGATGGGTAACTCCTTGTCGACATCAACTCATTATCCAAGAAGTCGACTTAGGAACAACCCTTTTAGTACTTTGAAGCTTGCATGCCTCAATGGCAATTTTCTCACTTCCGGCAATAGGTTTACATCAATGGCCTTCGACTGAAATATTTTACGTGGTGTTCAACATCGAATCATGTATTCACACCACGTAAATTGTACTGCAGTACCTTGAGGTTTATCATCATTATCAGTGATTCCTCTCGAACCTGTTAACATCTTACATCATTGGCTAGTATTCAGGCGATGTCTTTCCATGTTCGACATTAGAACATCTTTTCACATGGATTGACTTGTACTTCGGGCAAAAATTGAAAGCGTTTGAAGACCCCAAATCTAGTTTCATCCATTCGAGCTGTGATATATTCAGGAAAGTAAAGACATCAAATGTACATCATAGCTACACAGATAATCATCCAAGCTAAGGGATGATGGCTCTACCAGAATCATTAGTCTACCACACAAACGATTTTTTGTCCTATGTACATGAAAATGAATTTATAAAGCTGAGAATGGGAATGCCTGCCTTAGATAGATCATGAAAATATTATGAAGATAATGCATTGTATTGTATCTTATTACAGGTCACCTTCCAGTTCGAAAAACCTCGGATCCTCATGATAAAGCATTTCACCTGACATCAAAAGATTTACAACCTCATGCTTTAGGGGGAAAATGTTATAGACATATTTGGGTACTACAACCCCAGTCACATATTTCCATAAACCAAGGGCTTCTAAGCCCCTAAAAGTTTTGTTTCATACCCTAAAGGAACAAGGTCAGCTGATTACATCATTTCCCAGAAGTTCTCCCTGAAAAACTACTCAGAACTGATCAAAATTGGACCATACAGACTACTCCATGCTGAGGGTGCAATGCATCTCACCTATTACACATAGAGGGCGTGATGCATACTAAAAATCCCTTTTGTAGTGTATGATGAGCGAGAGCAGACAAATGGCAGAGGCAGTTTGCTAGGTGGAAACCCAGAGAATCTTCTAGAAAATTCTCATTTGACACTTGCCTCTCTGAATTTGTGCAGGGATGAGTAAGAGATCATGAAATATCTAAGTGGAACCAAGAAATATCAGAGAAATGACTCTAATCAAAATGCCAGAAGCTTACTCACCCACCTGCAAATATCTATATATGGATCCCTCATCCTAGAGATCCAGGGGGCTGGAATTTTGTATTTGGTAAGGAAGTGTTGTTGGTTTCTTTGTGAAACATTATAATGTTGGGTGATCTAGCTATTCTGAGGTGAAGAGGGCTTTCATGCTGGGAGGATGGCGCTGGGTCAGCCCACTAGGTTGTAATCCTCTTTTCTACTACTTCTATCAATAAAGCTATTTGATTTTTCCTTCATATTCTTGTATATTTCTGAATCTTGTATTAGTATATGCATTTGTATGGTTAGTATATATTTGATCCTATATTTTTTATGGTTATAGATATCTATTCTTTGATGGTATTATGCTGCTTTGACTCTACAGGTGTTTGTTGAAGCGGGACAAGTGAGGAAGGAGTGGCAAAGCTCTATCAAAGGAGGGAGGAAACAAGCAAGGAGCCAAGCGAAAGAATGAGGTTGTGTAATCTCTACTTCTCTCTCATCTATCTCTCATAAAGGAAGACATAAGTAACTTTAGTTTGTTTGTTTCTAAGATAGCTACCCATCTTAGTGGGACTAGCAACTCTGAATGGACACTAGTTTTCCCGATAACACCACGGGTTACATTGAACGCCTTTGTCGGCGATCCATTAAGTAAGATTAACAGGACTAGAGTTGATATCATTAACATTATCCAGCTTATCCATCTTAAATCAAAGCCGAATGCCTTCAAAATTCCCTGTAGTTACTTCCATTTCAAATGATCATAGGCTTTTGATAATTCTAGTTTTACCAACATCCCTTTGGTTTTTTTTGTCTTTAGTAAGCATATTGATTCTCGTGCCATCACTATGCCATCAACTATTTTTGTCCCTTTAACAAACCCTATCTGTTCTTAAGATATTAGACCAGGTAAGATATATTTTATGCGGTTTACCATAATTTTTACCAAGATTTTGTAAATTACATTACAAAGTGCTATTGGTCTGAACCCTTGGATTTCTTCCGAGTGATCTGTTTTAGGGATGAGGGCCAAAAAGGTGGAGTTCACGATTGAATGCATTCTTTTGGTACATTGGGACTCCTTAACGATTTTCACAATATCATCCCCCATGAATGGCCATGTAGCCTGATACAATGTTGTTGTGAACCCATCTAGGCCTGGTGCTTTGTTCTTTGCTAGGATTTTGATGACTTCTTCTACCTCTGTTTTATATATTTCCCTTAGCAAGGCCATGTTCTGATCCCTGCTCAACAAATTGGGAATGTGTTGATTGATTTTTTTTATATTCTCCTCCCTATTTAGATTGTGTTTCGTCAGTAGCCTTTGAAAGTGTTTGATTAACAGGTTCTCCATATCTTCCTTTTGAGCAAGTCGATTGCCTTACTGATAGACTAAGGAGAATATCCTATTCTGGTGCTTATGTTGGATAATAGCTTTATGGAAAAACCCTGTATTCATTTCCCCTTCCTTTAACCATTGGATTCTTGATTGCTGTTTCCACAGTATTTCTTCTTGTTGTCTCCTTTCCTCCAATTTATTTATCAGTTGTCCTTCCTCCTCCACTAGCATCTCATTTCTGCCCTCTTTGATGATTTGTTGTTGTACTTTCCTCATCTTGGCTTGGATCAATTCTTGTTCCTGCTAAATGTTGCCAAACTCATCCTTGTTCCATTTTTTTTATTTTTTCTTTTAATTCTTTAAGTCTGAGTTGGAAGGCATGCATCATATTTCTATCTTCTTTCTCACTCCCTTTCCACCATTCCTTCAGTTTTTCAATGAAGGTCGGTTCTCTTAGCCAGAAGGCTTCGAACCTGAAGGGTCTATTTAGATTTCCTTGTTTCATTTCCACTTCTAATTTAAGATGCCAATGATCTGACCCCAGGCATGGTAGTATAGAAGCCTCATAGTAAATATATTTGCTAATGATATTTTCTTTTTCCAAGAACCTGTCTAGATGAGAAGTTATTTTCCTATTCCCTCCCCTTCCATTGTTCCACATATATTTTCCATTAATTTTTGGGATGTCCAACAGGTGAAGTTCTTCTTGTATATCCCTAAATTTCTCCATTTTTGTCTCTTCCCTTCGGATTCCCCCTTTTTTCTCCTCCAGCGTTGTTATCAAGTTGAAGTCGCCTACTAGTAACCAAATATTTGTTGAAATTGAAAACAAGAAATGATAAAAGTAGAAGTGCTAAAATTAGCACTACTATAAATAGCATCTCAGGTACCATTGTTGGATATAACAACAAGGAATGAAAAAATGGAAGTGCTAGAAATAGAATTCATATAAATAACATTTCGGGATAGATTCCAATTTTAGTTAATTGTCCCTAAACTAAAATTGAGAAGTAAAATTTGAATTTGATCTTAGAAGTTGTTTGTAAAATAATTAATTAATTCATCTTGAGTTAATTAGTTATAGAAAATCAAACATGAAGTATATGTGGGGACATGCAATAGTTTCTCCATTGATTGAGGAATTCATCCATCAGTTAAAGAGATAAGGATGAGTTGTAATATTGAGTTGTAATTAGTTGCGTCAGTTAACTGAGCCAAGTCCAGTTAGATTAATTCAAACAATTCGTTGAATTAATTATAAGTTCAATTAGTTAATGTATGCATGCATGTAACTATTGCACTTCATATAACTAAATATTCTATCATAAATAACTCATGCATTTTAGTTTAGATAGAGACCCAATTGAGATCAGAGGAAGGGGCATTGTACTATTAGTTGGAGGATTTTTCCTACATAGGAAACTCATCCATGCAGAAGGAATTATCTCCTTTAGGATTGCACGGTTAGATCAGAGGTTAGTGAGTGTGTGAAGAGGCCAATTCACACAGGTGGCATCACTGGACCCCAAGGAAAACTGTGCAAAGAAATAGGAGGCTTGGAGGGTAGAGGAAAAGGTTTGGAGAAGCCTTTGACTGTCTATGAGCAGCATTGTTTGATTGCAGAGAGAGAAAGATAGCTTGAGAGCTGATTCTTTTTATAACTTGAACATATTTCCACTTGTATGATAATACAGAGAGTGGGGTTTTAGGTTGAGGCTTTCCCTAGGTTATTTCTTCTATGTTATGTGTGATTGATTTCTCATTCTCAGTTATATGTGTTCTCATTGATCTTCTTCATATTTGATTAAGCTTTCGGAAAGTTTGTTGTAGAAGTAGATCTTGTATTTTGCTTTAGTATATTGCATAATTTATTGATCTACAGTGGGAATTTTCACATGGTATCAAAGCAAATGTGATCAAAGCGAATTTTGAGGTTCCTGAATATAAAAATCAAGTTCTTATCACATCTCAATTTCACCAATAACGTTCAATGGTTTAAGACTCGAGTATGCCCTTGATGGAAGCTCGAACTATATAGCCTGGAAGGATCACATGGAAGTAGTATTAAAGGATAACGATCTAAAGGACTTCATTGATCAAGAAGTCCCCAAGCTGGTAGCATCTTATGCTATAGAATTGGCAGAATGGAAGAAATGTGTAGCTAGAGCAAGGAGAATCCTCCTAGAGGGAGTTCGAGACCACATTGTCTTGAGCCTCCATGGGAAGGATACATTGTTTTCGATGTGGAAAACATTGAAAGATCTGTTGAAAATAGTAACAAGAAATGCTAAAAATAGCATTGCTATAAATAGTAGTTTGGGTACAAGTGTTGGATTGAGAAATCGGGAATGAAAAATGGAAGTGCTAAAAATAGAATGTAGCATTCTATTTTTAGCAGTTCAGGATGGATTCCTATTTTAGTTAGTCCCTCGACTAAAAATAGGAAGTAAAATTCGAATTTGATATTAACAACAGTTTGTAAATTAATTAATTAATTCATCTTGAGTTAATTGGTTAAGCAAAATCAAACTTGAAGTCTTTGCGAGGACATGCAACAGTTTATTTATTAATTGAGGAATTTATCCATCAGTTAAAGAGATAAGGATGAGTTGTAATATTAAGTTGTTATTAGTTTGCTTAGTTAACTAAGTCATGTCCGGTTAGATTAATTTAACATTTTGTTAAATTACTGAGATTTCAGTTAGTTAATGCTTGCATGCATGTAACTACTATATTTCAGATAACTGAGTATTCACTCATGGATAACTCATGCATGTCAGTTCAGACAGAGACGTAGTTGAGATCAAAGAAGGGACAATGTACTATAAGTTGGATGAATATTTTTCCTATAAAGGAAGCTCATCCATGATGAGGATTTATCTCCTTCATGACTGCGTAGTTGGATCACAGGTTAGTGAGTGTGTGAAGAGATCAATTCACACAAGTGGCTGCACTGGACCCCAATCAGAATTATGCAAAGAAATAGGAGGCTTGGAGGGAAGTCTAGAGGTTAGAGAGAGGCCTTTGAATGTTTATGAGCAGTAGAGGTATTATATTTCCACTTGTATCATAATATAGAGTTGGGGTTTTAGGCTGAGGCTTTCCCCAGGTAAATTCTTCTATGTTATGTGTGATTGATTTCTCCATATCAGTTTTATGTGTTTTTATTGATGTTGCTCATGTTTGATTAAGCTTCCGCTAAATTTTTTGTAGAAGTAGATCAAGTGTTTTGCTTTAGTACATTGCATTACCAAGTGATCTACAGTGGGAATTTCTACATGGTATCAGAGCTAGCTAATTTGTAGAAATTCTACATGGTATCGAAGCAAAGGTGATCAAAGGAGAAAACAATATACTGAGAGGAGATTTCAAAGTTTTGAATTTAGGGCTGAGAGATTGCAAAGAATATCTGAAAATTTTTGTACAAAATTTTCAGAAATCAATAGCAGATTTGGATTCCTTGCAGAAAAAGACCCAAATTCCAAAAAAAAATCGGCCAAATCGGAGTTCAGACGAGGGAGATATCGCTGATTTAAAATCAGCTCTTTTCCCTGAAAATTTTGTGATGGCGGGAAATATGAAATAGATTGGTGTGCTAGCCAAGAACCTGTATGCACTTGAGGTACAAGATGCATGCAAAGCCTTGAGGAGTAAGGAAAAGGTTAGATACTTGGTGGTTGAGAGGGAGAGTAAATTACCTCTCAACATGCAGTGCCAAAAGAAGTCTCAGACAATTGTGGAGGAGCCACAATTGGTGAAATAGCTTCAGGTGGTTGTATAGAAACCACAACTGGAGAAGCCGAGTTGAGGCATCCACTCATGCAGAGACCTCCATTAGGGGGGAATTTTGAGCCAAGTGGGTAGAAGGATCACATGCAGCCATACCTCCAGGTGGGAAGTGGGGCGATGTGACATGATAGTCCCAAGAAGGCTGGCATAGGGGTAGGATCATTGAGGTACCCAACCTCTTTGATTAGACCTTGCTATGGGAGCCCTGATGAGGAGTAGTAGGATTGGCTGATCGGGTAGAGACTGATGTGGATAGAGTGGCAGAGAGAGGTACAGTGTAGGAGTCCTAGGACTGTGTAGAGCTAGCAAGCTTCAGCAATGTGAGAGGCACAGGAGTGTTGCACCAGTGTAGGATGGCACAGAGAGGTGTGTAGCAATGCAAGATGCATGGAGTGTTGCAGCAGCTCAGAGGTCAAAGAGGGAGCACTTTTCAACAACAGGTAGAGATTCAGCATTAAAGTATGTTTCTAGCCCAACAGAGAGGTCAGTGGGGAGCATTTTGTTCCAAGAGTTGCTGGAGCAACCACACTTGGTAGAAGTGTTGCATGCAGAACATTCCAGAGGTACAGGATCAGGTTTGAGTTGAATGCCTTTCCTGTTGAGAGGGAGTGTTGAAAATAGCAACAAGTAATGCTAAAAATAGAAGTGCTAAAAATAGAACTACTATAAATAACAGTTTGGGTACCGGTGCTAGATTGAGAAACAGGGAATGAAAAATGGAAGTGCTAAAAATAGAATTCGATTTTTAGAAGTTTAGGATGGATTCCTATTTTAGTCAGTCCTTGGACTAAAAATAAGAAGTAAAATTCGAATTTGATATTAACAACAGTTTGTAAATTAATTAATTAATTCATCTTGAGTTAATTAGTTAAGGAAAATCAAACTTGAAGTCTATGTGAGGTCATGCAACAATTTATCTATTAATTGAGGAATTTGTCCATCAGTTAAAGAGATAAGGATGAGTTGTAATATTGAGTTGTAATTAGTTGGATCAGTTAACTGAGTCTATTCTAGTTAGATTAATTTAACAATTTGTTAAATTAATGAGAGTTCAGTCAGTTAATGCATGCATGCATTTAACTACTATATTTCAGATAATTGAGTATTCACTCATGGATAACTCATACATGTTAGTTCAGACAGAGACCCAGTTGAGATCAGAGAAGGAACAATGTACTATCAGTTGGATGAACATTTTTCCTATAAAGGAAGTTCATCCATGATGGGGATTTATCTCCTTCAAGACTATGTAGTTGGATCAGAGGTTAGTGGGTGTGCGAAGAGGCCAATTCACACAAGTGGTTGCACTGGACCCCAATCAGAATTGCACAAAGAAATAGGAGGCTTGGAGGGCAGAACATAGGTTAGATAGATTCCTTTGATAGTCTATGAGTAGCAAAGGCATTGCAAAGAGAGTAGGTTAGCTTTTGAGCTGATTCTTTTTGTAATACTAGCTATATTTCCACTTGTATGATAATAAAGAGTTTGGGTTTTAGGCTAAGGCTTTCCCTAGGTAAATTCTTGTGTGTTATGTGTGATTAATTTATCCATATCAGTTATATGTGTTCTTATTGATGTTGCTCATGTTACATTAAGCTTCCGCTAAATTGTTTGTAGAAGTAGATCAAGTGTTTTACTTTAGTACATTGCATTACAGGTGATCTACAGTGGGAATTTCTACAAGATCTATATAAGAACAACAACAATCAGAGGAAGTTGGCACTGAAAGACAGGCTTCAGAAAATCAAGTGTGAAAATGATGACACAATTTTTACATATCTGAACAAGCTCACCACTTGCAGGCATGAGCTTGGAAGTGTAGGGATCACAACAGCCGATGATGACATGGTGAGTCTTTAACTCCTAAGAGATGACATAGCTACCAAGACTCGGTTAATGGAAGAGAAAAACTGCCGGATTGGGAACAAATTTGGTTGGATCTGATGGAGGAGGAAATAAGAAGAAGAACTAGAGATGGATCCTCATCAAAGCAAGATGATGAGGAAAATCTAGCCTTAGCGAGTAAGGCGAGGAAAGGGAAAGGGAAGGTGTCTCATCACAAATCGAGTTCTTCCTATGGTGGGAAGAATTTTGAAAAATCAAAAGTGCGATGCTTTCATTATCATGAGGTGGGCCATTTTGCTACAAATTGTCCACGGAAGAAATCCAAGATGGGATCCAAGGAAGGATCTGATGGTGAGGCATTGGCCTCACAGTTCGAGTTGGATTTCACCCTCTTCACATGCATGGTTTCATCCATGGTGGGATGTGGTTGGTTTCTTGACAGTGGAGCTTATTTCCACATGACCAGCGATAAGAGTTTCTTCAATACCTTGGAGGAGAAAGATTTCCAGAAACTCATAGCAATGGGTAATGATGAAAAGTATAGTGTCTCAGGTGTAGGCATGATTTTTCTTTCAGAGGGAGCATGGAGCTCGAATTACCTTGATCGATGTCAAGTATGTACCAAGACTAAGGAAAAATTTGTCGATCGCAATGCTAGAAGACAAATCCTATGATGTAGTCTTCAGTAAGGGAAAGGTTTTCCTTTGACACATCACCATGATACAGGGGAAGCAAATCGGTTCACGAGTCAAGAACCTGTATGCTGTTGAGGTTCAAGATGCATGCAAAGCCTTGAGGAGAAATAAAATCGAAGGAGACTTGGTGGTTGAGAGGGAGAGTACATTACCTCTCAACATGCAGTGCCAGAAGAAGTCTAAGACAATTATGAAGGAGCCACAATTTGTGAAGCATCTTCAGGAGGTTGTGGAGAAACCACAACTAGAGAAGCCAAGAGGAGACTAAGTGGAGGCATCTACTCATGCAGAGACCTCCAGTAGGGGGAAATTTCAAGCCAAGTGGGTAGAGGGATCACATGCATCCATACCTCCAAGTAGGAGGTGGGGTGATGTGGAGTGACAGTCCCAAGAAGGCTAGAATAGGTGCAGGATCATTGAGGTACCTAACCTCTTTGATTATACCTTGCTATGGGAGCCCTGACAAGGAGTAGCAGGACTGGCTAAGTTGGCAAAGGTAGATGTAGATGGAGTGGCAGAGAGAGCTATAGTGCAGGAATCCCAAGACAGTGCAGAGTTAGCAGGCTGAAACAATGCGATAGGCATAGGAGTGTTGCACCAGTGCAAGATGGCACAGAGAGGTGTGCAATGGTGCCAAATGCATGGAGTGTTGCAGTAGCTCAGAGGTCACAGAGGGAGAGCTTGTCAATGGCAGAGGAAGCTTCAACATCAGAGGATGTTTCTAGCCAAACAAGGAAGTCAGTTGGGAGATTTTTTGTTTCTAGAGTGGGTGGAGCAACAACACCTGGGGAAGTGTTGCATGCAAAACATTCCAAAGGTTTAGAATCGGGTTCGAGTTGAATGCCTTTCTTGTTGAGAGGGAGTGTTGAAAATGGCAACAAGAAGTGCTAAAGGTAGCACTGCTATAAATATCATCTTAGGTACCAGTGTTGGATATAGCAACAAGGAATGAAAAAAAGGAAGTGGTAAAAATAGCATTGCTATAAAAAGCATTTCGGGATAGATTCCAATTTTAGTTATTCCCTGAACTAAAATTGAGAAGTAAAATTCGAATTTTATCTTAGCAACTATTTGTAAAATAATTGATTAATTCATCTTGAGGTAATTAGTTATAGAAAATCAAACTTGAATTCTATGTGGGGACATGCAATAGTTTCTCCATTGATTGAGGAATTTATCCATCAGTTAAAGAGATAAGGATGATTTGTAATATTGAATTGTAATTAGTTTCCTTAGGTAACTGAGCCAAGTTGAGTTAGACTTAATTCAAACAGTTTGTTGAATTAATTGTCAATTCAGTTAGTTAATACATGCATTCATGTAACTGTTGCACTTCAGATAACTGAATATTCTCACATAAATAACTCATGCATGTCAGTTCAGATAGAGATCCAGTTGATATCAGAGGAAGGGATAATGTACTATCTGTTGGAGGATTTTTTCTATATAGGAAACGCATCCATGCAGAAGAAATTATCTCCTTTAGGATTGCACAGTTAGATCAGAGGTTAGTGAGTGTGTGAAGAGGCCAATTCACACAAGTGGTAGCACTGGACCCCAAGGAAAACTATGCAAGGAAATAGGAGGCTTGGAGGGCAGAGGAGAAGGTTGGGAGAAGACTTTGACTATCTATGAGTAGCATTGTTTGATTGTAGAGAGAGCAGGATAGCTTGAGAGCTAATTGTTTTTGTAATTTGAACATATTTCCACTCTTATGATAATACAAAGATTGGGGTTTTAGGCTGAGGATTTCATCGGGTTATTTCTTCTGTGTTATGTATGATTGATTTCTCATTTTCAGTTATATGTGTTCTCATTGATCTTTCTCATATTCGATTAAGCTTCCACAAAGTTTGTTGTAGAAGTAGATCTTGTATTTGGCTTTAGTATGTTGCATAATCTATTGATCTACTGTGGGAATTTCTACAATATTTTCCTCATGCATTTGGTTTAACTTCTTTATCCTCTCGAGGAAGTTTTCCTTTTCTATTGGGATGTGTAGGTCATAGACTACAAAGATTAAGAACCAATTTTTATTTCCTATAAGGCGGACCGCCTAGTGAGGATTCGCTTCATTCCTATCTAGTAATAAACTGTCACCTCTGTTGGGTTCCACAGAATTGCTATCCCTCCTGCACTTCCTCGTGAATCTATAGACATACCTTCATACCTCAGTTCCATCTTGCTTAGGATTTCATCCAATTTCCCTCATGTAATCTTAGTTTCTTGAAGTAACATTAATTGGGGTTTCTCTTTTCTTAGTCTCTCTGCTAAGTATCTCTGTTTCCCTTGGCTGTTTAGGCCTCTTATGTTCCAAGATGTTGCTATCATTGGGATACTTTGTTTATTTGTTGGTATACCGCTGATAGTGGTACCACCCTACCTATTTTCACCAACATTTTCCCCATGTAATAGTATCTGACCCCTTTTTTTCCCTCCTTTTCTTTTTGTTTGGATACTCATGGGGGTTTTCTTGATGCATCCCCAATTGTTCTACTATCTCAACCTATCCCTATCCCTGCTTGGCTTGATACTGTTGGAAATTATCTCTATACAATCTTTTTTTGTCTTCCAGAATAAATATTTCATCTAAATGTCTCCATTCATTCAACAGTTTCTTCAAAACTTATTCTTCCATGCTATGTTCCTCTCCCTTTCTTGGATAGATTTCCATTGTAGTGGTTTCAATCCCCTCCCTTTCTTCCTTATCCTCTTTATTTGCCAAATCTTTTTGAGCTTTCCTCTTGGGTGTTGATTTGCCTTGAGTTGAGCTACTCTCTTTTCCTTTATCTTGATAATCAATGAGTTGGATCTCACTTTCTTCATCTTTTTCTACCTGTAATGCTTCAAAGCTATTCTTACCACTCTGCTGAGTTTGGGATTCTTTTTTCCGTGTGTTGTGGGTTTTCTTCAGTTGCCTCCTCTCTTTTTTCGCTTCTTGGAACCCTTCCTTGTATTCTTGAGGTTTCTTCTATTGCTTGAGCTTATTCTCCATCTCCTCCATGTTCAGTGGACAATCCTTAAATAGATGGCCATATTCATGGCACCTTCAGCATCTAAACGAAATGTGTTTGTAGTTTAAGGTTTGTTTCCAAACCTCTTCATGTTATTCTAACTCCACTGATTCAGGTATGGGTTCTCTATGTTCATGTAAACATAGATTCTCGCGTAAGATGTATATCTACCTCTTTTTGTCATTTCTGCTATTTTGATGAACTTTCCTATCGTATTCCCAATACCCTCTAGTATTTTTGGGTCCCAGAAATCCATTGGGAGGCCAAACAATCTTACCCATACCAGGGCTGCTAGGAATTTCTCCTTGTCTGGGTCATAACATTCTTCCCAATATCTCATGAAAAGACCAACATTATAATGGAAATAAGGGTCATTTTCAAATATTCTTTCTTTATCTTATAGGTTTGAGAATATTACTGTGAAGAAGCCCCCTACCTCCCAGCTTGAGCTTGATATGGCCATTGGGTTGTCATTTTTGTTGTATCCACTTAGTAAGGTCTTTCTCCGTCGGCCATACTCTTATGAATTTGAAGATCAATGCATGGTCCTTCATGTAAATTATGTATCTCTCCAATTTATTCATCGTAATGATGAATCTTGGTTTCTCTCTTGCATAGGGCAGGCATTTTCCTCTATTGCTAGCCTGCCATCGCACCCTTGGGACAGGTCATATAATTTTTTTTGTCTCTTGCATTTGCTTCTGATTGCTGGTGTTCTGGTGGGAATCCCCTATCGCTGCATACCATTAGGAGGGGATCGCTCCCCCCTTAGCTTCCTCCATCATCCCAACCTGGTAGGCAGCTCCCTAGTATGCAGCTTTGCAAAAGCTATCAGAGCGTTAGGTCACGGGTGAGATTAGATCATGGCTGCCATGGTTCCGTTAGGGTTGCTGAGCTTGTCCTCTCCACCCACACTATGCTAAAAATCCATTTAACATATATTTTTAAATATATAAATGAATTTAATAAATTAAATTAAGTTAACTTTTATTTATTTATTTTGTGTCATAATCTTGTAATATGATTAAGTCAATTTACTCAAACCCTTTCAACATAGCTCACTTAATTTTTTTTGTATTTTGTGTCATAATATGATTAAGTCAACTTCCTCAAATTCGTTTCCCTTTTGGGAACAAACAAGAACCTGGTCATATCAGCCTATATTCTGCTTTGTGGCTTAGCATTTGTTATTTTCATGATGGTGGGCGTGAAGCTGATCATGGCCTAGATTAGCCTTCATTCACCTAAAAACCAACTGGTGAGCAGCTTGATTGGATCGTTCACCTGACAAGCAACCATGAATGTGTTTTGTTTACACTTGCAAGAGTGATAGTAGTTGGATTGGCAATGGATGTAATTGGGATGCATTCCATATTCGAATCTTTTGTGTTTGGTTTAACGATTCTGAAACACGAACTATTTGCAGGGATGCTTATTAAAAAGATTGAAGACTTTGTGTCTGCCTTGCTACTTCCATTGTATTTTGCCTCCAGTGGTTTGAAGACTAATGTCACAAAGATTCATGGAAGCAAGGCTTCGAGTTTGCTTGTTTTGGTTATGGTGACTGCCAGTGCTAGGAGGATTCAGGGTACGTTTATTGTGGAAATTGTCCACAAAGTGCAAAAATATTAGAGGTTAGTGTCTATCTTTATCATCAATTTGTAGGCATGGCAGTTTTCCTATGCATCGCCAAAGATCTCTGGGAGATGACTCGAGACTCAAAAGAGTGTCAAGTCCATTGTTAACCAAAAATATCATGGCCAACCCCCATGTTATGTGCATGTCTAGGTGGCAGTACATCACCCAAGCACCTGCAATAAGTAATCACCGTTACCATTACCACTATGCACAAAGTATCAGATCCATTGGATATATTGCAATTTTTCTTATTGTTATGTAAATTTTATTCTCTAATGTTTTAGAGATTGAGAGCATTTTTATACACAGTTTATTTATAAATAAATGTAGATTTTTGTAATTTACCAGAAATATGTCTTTCAAATTAATCTCATTATTAAAATGGGATGAACTTTTACACTCACTTGATATTAAAATCTTCAATTTATTATTATCTGACTTGGTTAAAATTTTAAATCTACCCCTTATTTATTATTTAGTCATTATGTTGTGATGCAGACCACATCCCGGAACAATATCTGAATGGGGTTATAGACACAATATTTGACAAATTACCCAGTGGTGAAGATGGAAAGACTCCTCGCGCTGAGACTACTGAGCCAACACCAGCTGGTGAAGAGACCCGTGATTCTGCCAGCGCTACAGCTCATGACTCTAAAGAGATTCCAACCCCTGCAGCAACCCCTACAGCAGGTGGACCAAAGAAGAAAACTGTGACTTATGACCAGCTGCATGGAGCAATACTTGAGGTCTTCACGTAAGCATCTAAAGTGGAGAATAAATATGCAACTTCATATTTCATTTTTGATAATCCTTTCGTTAAATCTTATTTTTTTCATTGTTCTTCTTATGCAAAATAGGAAAATCAACCAGATACCTGGCGCCAATTGGGCTCCTCCATCAAGGGAAGATGTGGTCAAATTGCTCGAGGTATGGAAGAAGGGGTTAAATTTGACCAGTATTTGTTTGTGTTTTTTTAATAAAGCAGCAGTTTTAGGATAAAACCTTCTCTTAAGTGTTTCTGAAACAAAATTTTAAGTATGCTATATGAACACTCCATTGAGATTCATAAAGCATACCCATACTCATAGGTTATAGGTATGCTATATGAACACTCACTTATGGAGATACAAGAACAGAATTAAAGGTTTTTTTTAGGTTGTTAACAACATTAATATAATTGATGATTTTTCTTATTTGTCTATGTGAAATAGTGATTTTCTGTTTGATTTTTGGTGGAAACATATCTATAATGATTAGAAAACCGAAATCTCAAAAGATTTATTTATCATTTTTATTAGAAAATAGAAATCATTCTAGTGGCTGTGAACATTCCATACATTATGTAAATCTGAACTAAATTCAATGTTAAAAGTTGAAATTAATTGTTTTTTTCAAAATACATTATATTTAATAGATTTGACTAAACTATTTCATAATTTTTCAATATTAGTTCACTACACACCTACAAAGATGTTGCAGGGAAAACCCTAAACTTTACCAGCAAGAAAACTTAATGTTCATTTTGCAATAACTGGAATTTGAAACACATGAATTCCAATTGCATGTAGGTTTCTGATCGAGACCAAAATAAGGAAATCGATCGCGAGGAATTCCGCGAGTTTGTCCGAAATTTCTATGGACATCTAGTGGCAACATACGCAAGAGAAATGATAATTGTTACAGTAGCAGTCCCTATTGCAGCTACATTGACAAAGAGGGCCACTACTAGAGTACCTGTAGTGGGCGGCTTGCTTTCAAAAGTACCCAATACAGTCTTTTATGCATCAGCCTCAGCAACTGCTATGTTCATCAGAAACAAGTATTTCGTAAATACAAGTACATGCCCAAGTAGTTGAAGATCCTCTTAAACTATAAGACAATGGTGTACTTTCACAAGTTGGCTTGATTTCAACCTAAATTCAAATATTGTCATGAACGCAACTCATTTTAGTATCAGATTCATAGGGAGGTAACATTGGATGAGGTATGGTTGTTTTATAATATTTTCTTCTAAAAATTAAATCTTGAAGTATTAGTTTTTAAAGATGGAAATTTGGATTAATGTCATAACAATGATTACTTCTAAACAAACCTTATGTCCTACGATTTTAAGTCTAATGAAATTATGTATTTTAGCATAATAAAGTGATTAAGGTTTCAAGCAGAATGCAAAATGCAATGATTACTTATCACCAAAGTTGAGTGAGAAGATTTTGTTTAATATAGTTCTTCACCTTAGAAGAATATATATATATATTATTATATATATATATATATATATACATATTCAATCACTACAACTGACACATGATCCAACAAAAAGTGCATAATGAAATGATCACTTCCCAAGAACACCTGATCTAACAAATAGTAATATCTTTGTCAAAATACTATACCAAAAAATCTTCATCACACTATGAGGGAATAAATGTCTATGATGAGGGAATAAATGACTATGAGGATTGCTTGAGTTTAATATGTAAAGGATTTTAATTCTAAGTACCACCAAAGAAAAGGGGTATTTATGCATTTTTCATATTGTGGGTATTTAGGCATTTCTCATATAGTGTTGTTGGACAGAACTTTGGGATGAGGAAGGATGAAGTTTGGAATCATTATGATTTTAATTTTATTTTAAACTTTTAAAAGTGATGGAAGAAACAAAAAAAAACCAAATCTTAATTTAATTAACTAAAACTTTAACTTGACATTAAATGAAATGGAATTGATTTAAAATATATCTTTAGTTTATTGCAAGATGATAAAAAATATAATAATATGATATTGAAATCATTCTACTTTAAGTTTTTAAAATTTGAGAAATGAACTAAAAGAAATTGATCTAAAACCGCCTTGAGTTTATTGCAAGATGATGAAAAAAACTTAGATGAATAAGAATAATCATATAGAAATCCCCATGATTTTGATTCCATTTTAAGTTTTCAAAATTTGAGAAAGAAATGAAAAGAGGACAACAAATCTGAATTTAATTAACTGAAATTAATCTAAAAAACTATCTTTAATCTATTGTAAACTAATACAAAAAGACTTGGATGAACAAGAATAATGAGACCGATCTAAAATCTACCTCTAATCACTAATACAAAAAGACTCGGATGAATAAGAACAATGAGAGTTGGTGCCTAATTATAATTTCGATCTCAAAATTTTCTTAGGCTTTGAGAAGTGATCGGAATGTAAAATTATAAATGGAGGAGTGTTACTTAACCAAGGGGAAAGGGCCAAAAATTATGGTTATGGTATAATTAGGTGGGGTTTCCACCCTAAATTGAGTCAAATATCAACTAAGTTTGACTATAGGACTAATGCTATGAGAATTTCACCCTATAATTATCAATGTATGATTGCAAATATTTGGTTACTATGTTTGAGGTATATAATAACAAAAAATCATCATCCTTGAATGTACATTGTAGTGGACAATTTCAATGTGGCATATGTGGGGCACAAAGTGGAATTTTTTTGTTTCATCATAGCATATTAATATTCTACAAGTGTATAGTTATGGTACTACAACATCGTCTTGTAATTTCAAACTTCGATTGTACTAACACATTAGCATAATACCTTTGTTCATTAATGTTTTCATAGACAAAATCCAAATTAGTGCAAGTGAACTTGGGTAAGTGTCAAACTCAAGAGATAGTCATGTGCAAGAGCCCAATGTCCATGGTGGGTGACCTTCCAATATTGCTTGGCATGACCTTGTGCGAGGCACAATGAAAATGACTTCTTCGGATTAATGAGTTAGATGAAATCTGACAATCATCTCTACACCATAAATTTGTCATTAAACAAAAAAGAGCTCAGTAGCATGACAAGTTCATAAAGAAGAAAAGATTCAAATTTGGGATTCGTCTTTGTTATTTGACTCGAGTTTTAAGGACTTCAAGAAAAAATTATGCATCATTGACTTGGGCCATATGAGATTGATACCATATATGATAATAGGTCCATTAAGCTCCATACTATTGATGAATATAGGACCCCACTTATGGAAAATAGTCACAGGCTTTGATTATATCACAAGCCCCTATCAAAAGAGGAATTTTTAAGAAAGCTCAAGGAAGGATAGCCTAATAAAAATTTGGATATTTTCCATGAGGGAGAAATCCCCTCTAGATGTTTCATCTTTGATTCTCTATTAAAAAAATGAATAAGTAAATATATATTAACTCAATAAATAAATGAATAAATTGAAAAGTATATCATGAGCAGAGGGACACTTTAATGACTATGTCAAGATTCTCCTATTCAAGAAACTTATAGGTTCCTTCTAGTGACATATTTTTCATTATTGTATGAGAATGAAATTGCATTCTTCAAAATTAATTATGATATGGGGAAGGGAATAATCATATTGTTACAACACCAATACAATATTGCCTACACACAGTTGTTGCAACACCTTCCTCTAGGCATAACTAACACCATTTGTTGCAACACCTTAGGTTACGCTGATATGATGATTATGCAACAACACCTCTCCACTGGGTCAAGACAACATCCATTGTTGCAACATCAATGCAAATAATTGTTACAATACACCATGCTACAACACCTCCACCAAAATATAGCTACATCCCACTTTTGGTTCCATTACCAATTTCAAAAAATGAGATAGGACATGACACACCTATCTCCACCAATTTGGAGAGGATCACCAACTCATAATGATGGTAATCATTGAAAATATATGAACTTTCCTTACATAGCATTTGACATTAAAAGTTGGCATAATAACACTTACCTTGTAATGATTTCCATGATCTTTCACTATTATTCCCATATCACCCCATCGTTGCCTCAACCTATGACATGACCATCACCATCACTCATGCTTACAATGCCTTAACTACAAATTTCCACCCCCCAATGAACTATTCATTTGTGTTGCAACTGATAGCTATTTGATTTTTTACTAGCATCATGTGTCGTTCATTAATACATCAAGAGCCTTTCGAGACCCTCTTGTTGCAAGCTTACAATCACATTTTCTCCATATTCTGGGTAACACGGTGGATAGAGTATGCAAAGAGACTGCAAGGTTTGATGAAAATGTTGTATTTGAGTTTGCCCTTAATCAACATGATAAAACAACAATGGAGGGAACACTAGTTATAATCAACAAAGAAATAATAGCCACTATGCCAATACTACCATAGGTGGTGTTGTAGCATTTTCTTTGCAAAATGTCACACAAAACGTTTTGAACTTGATCCTAATAATCCTAATATTTTTTTATTTTCAATAAATCTAATTTTATAAAAATATTTACATATTTTTGTTAAATTGTTAACTGTCGAGGCTTTCCATGGAACAAAGGCCCCAAGCTAAGTTGGATCTTGAATGATGTTGATATTATATTTCTTGTTGAAACTTGGGAGCATGATGAATCTAAGGTCCCTAACATAGATGCCTTTACACTATGGTCTACCTGGAACAAGCGATCCTCTCATAGAGGCATTCGGGGTATAGCTTGTTACATTAGGAAGAACATCTCCCCCCATGCTAGGATTTATAAAAACTACCCTTACAACCAATATAGTTGGATAGAGATTACTGAAATTAATCATAAAAAGGCCTACATAACAATCTGCTACTTCCCCCCATCAATTCTAACTTCTATAAGAAAAAGAATCTAGATAAAAATAGTCCTTACAATGGTTTAGAGAATGATATTTCTAACCTAAGGAATGAAGGTAATATCCTTTTAATGGGTGACTTTAATGCTCAAACTTCAAGTAACCAAGATATTCTTCAAACCCTAATCCTCTTTGTTTAGAAGAAGACCTTACTCTGGCTAGCCAATACAAAATGAGCTCTGAAGACCTCAAGGAGAATTTGTTTGGGTCGGAGCTAGTCAAGCTCTATAGTGCTTAGGATCTCATAATTTGCAACTGTCTAAAGAAGTGGCCCAATTATAGCCATATGACCTGCATCCATGGGCTTGGTAGCAGTGTGGTAGACTATGTTATTTTCAATCTCCCTTTATACAACAAAATAATAAATTTTGACATATTAAATGACCACGAACCTAACTTTGATAATAGGCCTTTACTTATAACTCTCAATTTTTTCATGTATAGAGATCCCATAGAAGATAATCCTTATCGCCAAAATAAATTGATCTTTGATAGAAATAAAAATGATCTCTTCCTAAATGAATTAAAAACTAATTTGCTTCCTTTATCTAGTATAGACAACATAGAAGACCTCTATCATAATTTTACTACAACCATCTCATATTCTATTAACAAATTCTCAATTGAAGTTTCAAGTAATAAAAGAAATAGCAAAACCAACCCATGGTATGACAAAGATTGTAAAAGTGTGAGTTGAGCAATTAAGGAAGTCGTTGATGAATCTCTTAAATTCGCCAAGATAAAAATATACAAAACCCTAACTAAAAGGAAAAAAGGACAGTATATGCATAAGATACAAGAGAAACTCTTACACCTCTCTAAGGTGGCTCCTAAGAAATTTTGGAGGCAGATTCTAACTGGAAAAACTAAAGATAGTAATAAAATTGCTTTACACGACTAGAATTCCTATCTTAAAAACCTTTATGAATCTCCAAATGTCATGGATAAATTTGAAACCCTGCTCACAACGAAAGAATTTATCTCATTAGAAGACATTTATTTTGGGGTTAATCGCCTGGCAAATGGGAAAGCTAAGGACATTGAAGGTTATCAGGTAGAAATCTTAAAAATTGGAGGTCCTGTCCGCATCCCCCACATCCACAAGCTTTTCAATCAAGCGGTCAAGCAAGGGTTCCCTAAACCATGGACTTAGAGCCTCATTATCCCTATTTTTAAAAGTGGGGGTACAAATAGCCCCTCTAGTTATCAGGCAATTATGATCAGCCCTCTCTTAGCCAATTTATATGGTATTATTTTGGAAAAGAAGTTGAGCATATGGCTTGAAAGTAAAGGTAAGTAGGCTAAAGGCCAAGTGGGTTTTAGAATGTAGCACTCAACAACGAACCACCTCATTATACTTAAAATCATTGTGGAGGAATGTCACAATGATAAATCCAATCTCCTTTTTTTCTTTGTGGACTTTAGAAAGGCTTTCAATATGGTTCCTAGAAATAACCTATGGAATATATTAGAAGAACTAAAGGTTCCTTTCGAGTTGAGAGCTGTCGCTATAAGGTTATACAAGAATGTAATTGCCAAGTTCAATATATTAAGTGTAATATCAGAGTTAAAAAAGGCATCCCCCTCTCCCCTACCCTATTTGGCATTTACGTCGACAAGCTAGAAGTTTGTTTAGAGGAAGCAGGTTGTGCTCGCACGATCCTAATCGGGATAGTCATCATCCTTCTTCTCTATGCTGGCGATATTGTTCTTCTCACAAGGTGCCCTTCTGATCTTGATAAGAAATTTATACTTCTTAAGGATTTCTACTCTACCATGGGTATGACTGTCAACACTGACGAAACAAAAGTTATGGTTATCAAATCCAAGAAGGACATTCGCTAATTTTATGTATGACAATAGTAACTTGGAGGAAGTGTCTTCTTACAAGTACCTAGGAATTGATATTCATCACAAGCTCAGTGGAACTATAGCATTGAGAAAAGGATTAATGGAGGGTGGAAAGCTTATTTTAGTCTTGAAAATAATTATAAAACGGGAAACCTCGTAATGTGGGATAGAAAGAAGTTCCTCTTTGAAACTTTAGTCACTCTTGTTATCTTATATGGATGTGAGGTTTGGGGTTGCATAATCTCTAAAGAATCCTAGAGAAAGATTGAGCAAATCCAGAAGCATTTTATAACATATAACCTCAAAATTAAAAGCAATACACCCTATCCTATTCTCGTTATAGAAGTGGGTCTTTCCCCTATCGAGAACCTAGCTATGACTAGGCTTACGTTGTACAAGAACAAACTCAATAGCATAGGAGACCATAGACTTCCTAATCTAGCTTTAAATTCCAGCCAAAACCACCTAAGGCTCAAGCGAGGTTGGTATAAAGACACTAGGACCTAGTTAAACCATTGGGAGATCGACGAGAATGCTGCATTGCAAAACATTAATAACATTAAAAATATTGTTATTTCTAAGTTCAAAGAAAAAATGTGGTGTGAGAAAGATTTAGCAACTAAAAGAAAATTAAGATAATATAAGGAGATCATCAACCCCACCCTAGAAGATCAAAAGTATCTCTCTGTTTTAACTAGCTCAAAGAAGAAAATTAATATAGACAAGATCCAAACAAACTCTCATGAGCTCCATAGTGAAATGGGTTATTGGGTAGTTCCTAAAACACGATGGATGGAAAGGATCTACCATATCTGTGAGAATATGAACATCAAGGATGAAAATCATTTCCTCTTAGAGTGCTCCACATACAACCACATTAGATCTCAATTTCATAATGTTTTTTGCAATACTGACCTTCCTAGCCTTTTACGATGGCAAAATTATAATGAGATCGGAAGGCCTCTCTCCAAGATTTTTGAGCATAGGAATAAAATCTTAAATCAAACTAAATAATTCCTTTGTTTAGGTCTGATAGACCAAAGTTTGGTCTCAGTGGACGTTAACCATCATCATCATCATCAATATGGTGTTTCATATCCAACCTTTTGACCAAACCATCCAACTAAGCTTTATCCAAGTCGCGTTTAGTTACCAAGAGTCGCATGCTAGATATGGTCCATGGAGAGGCATGCCCAAGTGAGCACAAGGATCAAGTTGTCTGCTTAACACATCAACCAAAACTATGAATAACTACATTTATAAACCATTGAAGATACAAGTATTCGATGCATGTGGGATCAAACTCCCCAGTTTGACAAATAAGAATATTGTTGGCATTATGGCACAGGTTTGGGACCATAGAACAGGTGTTGTCCTTGATGGCAAATCTCTTTGGTAACATATCTCAGTTTAGGCTTTCAGAATGAAGGAAAAGACATATACGCAGGTTCATCTAGACAAAGACGTGTATACATGCGGGTTAGACGTTACGAACACGTGTATATGTTGGAGAACTTACCTTTGGTCTGTGGTAGTTAGTCCTTGGTATTTGAACCTATGGTTTTGGACCATGGTACCTCATCAGAAATGTTGATCCCAAGTGTTGGGTCCGTGGTATTGGTTTATTATGGTTTTGGACCATGGTATTGTGGAAGGCCTAAGACTATAAAAGAGGAAGGAGATCATGTGGCAAATGATCATCTGTATTATCATTGAATATCTGATAAAGTGCTAGATCTAGAATACTGGTAATGGGGTTATGGTGCAGATTTGGATCTTAATGAAGGAGGAACCTTAGCGCAAAGAGAAGGATAAGTTCTATTGATGGGTCATAATCTTTAAGCTCGAATGATAGTATATTTGTATGATTTTGGTCTGTTATATGTGGCGCTTGCTTGATCTATAACATTGATAATCTGGGTTAATTAGTGTTTGAATATCTAAAAGAGCGAATTATCCTTTATAGATCTGTACATAGGTTCAGTGAAGATAAGGCGCGTATACACGCTGGTTCAGTGAATTAAAACAACGTATACGCAGGTTGTTCCAGAAATAGAGGCGTATGCACACATGTTGCAGGTTAATGAAATAGCATATATATTTTGAGTTGTGATCTAGCTGCTTCTATTTATTGTTGTTGTGTTTTGGGTTCAGATTATGGTGTGTGGTTTCTGGTACTGTGTTTTGGGTACAGCTGTCAGAGAAGTATCTACTTGATTCAGATCTAATTGGTGAAAAGGAGATTGATTGATGGAGAAATTATTGATGATTGATTGATGTTCATGGATCCAGTCTAAAAATTTATGAAATGTGGTCCCTAGAAGAAAGAGAAGGTTGTAGACTTCAGTAGGCCAGCACCTACATACTAGTATCTTGGCTAGTGCGAGAACTAAAGAGGGTTGTATCTCCCTTCTAGGAGAAGCTGGAGAATGAGAGAGGGTTGTAGCTCTTTGCAGGTTGCAGCCTGCGTACTGGTAAAGGACTGCACCAGTACATTGTAAAAGAAGTTTCTAATTTAAAAGAAGATAGAGACGAATTGCAAGCAGGTGGTTTTCACCCACATTGGGTTTCCACCTTATATCTTGTGTTCTTATGTGTGATTATCTTTCTGCTCTGTTTTACTATTTCTGGTTACTGGTTATTTGATTCTGAAACACAGATTAACAATCAACATCAGAAAGATTAAGTAAATCAAAAGTTTGCTTTGTATACGTCGGTTTCCTTCTGTATAGTTGCGTATATACGCAGGTTTAATTAACTGAAGTAGTGTATATCATTTGATTTTTGAAAAAGGAATATTTGACTAGATAATACTGATTCACCCCCCCTCTCAATATTATTTCCAACAAATATGACTTGGAGATTTTGTATGCCTATTAAGTTTTAATCTTGAGACGTTGAGTGTTGGCAAACAGTGACAGGAGTCTAAGAATCATCTTAGTGATGAACAAAAGCTTGAAAATCTATTCATGTCAAAGTTGGCAGGTTGTTGGGGACTTCTTGCTGCTCCATTTGATTCATACTTTGTTGATCGTTTCAAGAAAGGAAAATGTTGTTTATCATCATAATACAAATTGGCTAGAACTAGAGGAAGTTTTACAATTTGGTCCATTGCTATCACAATGAAGAAATTAAATCATAAAAGAGTTTTTCCATTTTTCAATAAAAAACTTGTAGTTTTCAAAGGTGAGCAATGGCACTTGAAGATCAACAATTGTAGTTTCATAGCGAACCCCCTTACAATTCGAAGTTTAACAAAGGGGGGATCAAAAATAAGTTGTTTGCCCAAATTGGGAAAGGTTACATGGTAAGATTTGGTGACTAGTGGGGGATCCCTTGAAAAAACTAGATACATCTAGTACCCCCACACCTTCCACTTCAGTAATCAACCTATTCAAAGAGAGATTTTATTATGGTAATGGTTTTATTTTCAATGGTGCAAAAGAAGAGTGAATACTCACTGAATTGTATGAATTGTGCTTAATAACTCCTCTGGAACATGAACTAGAGTGTTCAGGCTCTCAATCAATGGCCATTTGCGATAGTAGTTGATCTTATTCAAAATATTGAGGAAAGGATGTGATCAATGCATTTTGTTTAATTAATTTTGAGACTATGATGTTTGGGAAGGAGCTTCAATAAATAATTTCAAATCTTGAGCATCTGAATAAACTATCTATCTAGGCATTGATCCAGAGGTTAAATCACCATTATTATTATTCTATTGTCATTAATTACTAGAAAAAATAACTAGAAGAAAAGGTGTTTCTATTGTTAAGCTGAATGGGCTTTTCTGAGGAGGTCATTACTATTGCAACAATTTTATTAGTTCAGTCCATTTGGGTTTCTAGGAAGGGAATTGAAAAGGAAATGGTGCACTAAAAGACATAACAACAATGAATAGTTGTCACCATAATCTGAACATTGATATTGGAAAGGCCACAATTGAGCAGCCAACAAAAGAAAAACATCATCCATGCTCTTTCAAGATGTATTTGCAAGCCACATAACTGGATAGTTATGTAAAAACCATCATTTTTATTCATTGAATTTTGAGTTAATTAATCCCATGTTTCAGGAGGAATCGATCGATTACAAAAAATCAAAGGGCCACTTTCGAGATCTATCTTTTCTCAACAATTATTCAAGTCCAAATGTTTAGGAGTGTTGGAAAACCAAGGAATTGATTTGATTTTCAAGATATGGGAATGGATCTTGCGACTCTACATAAATCTACATCAAATGATAATATTGAGTCATCTTAGATGAATCCAATAAATTGTCTTGGATAAGAGAGCCAAAAGTGGTGATCTATGGAACTCTAAATTTTAGAGTTCCATAGAGGCAATAGCTGATAAATGGTGTGATCCAATTGAAAGGTGGCTTTGGTGAAACATCTCATATTTTTTTGAAGTAATAATATGCAAAAGTTGTAACAGTAGACAGTTTTAGCCCTTAAATAATTAAAACAATAACTCTTTGAATGTAGTTGCAAATGCTCTGTTTTCTTCTGGAGATATGTTAAATGGATAACTTCAATATAATATTGGAAGAAGAAGACACCCAAGATTTTTGAATACTTTGGATGGAGTACCTAGGATGCATTTTACACTGATGTTTTTACCAAAGGGGAATAAATCAAGACTTCAATGGAAGAGAAGTTTTTAGTGGCAAAGAAAGAGGACAAACATTGGTTGCTGAAAACTATTGAAATGCTTTGTATGTAGTAAAGCCTGAGACTTTTCCCAAAACTCTAAAAGGGCATCAGTAGCCCAAGAAAAGCTTGAAAAAAAATAGTTGAAGTAGATATTGGTTATGAGAGAGAACTTGTTGACACAAAGGAGCTTGATATAAAGAACAAAGAGGGCTCCTTGAGAAGCTTAAATACCTTTTAGATGGGGGTTTGGAGTTGAAGAGATTATTACTAAAACCATAGTTTTATTCCAATGTTTGTAATTATTCAATTTCGTATGATGATGAAAATACATAAGATAATGAAGCTTATGCAGGATTGGAAGGCTTACTTCATGACTACACCATGAAAAGTTTCCAAAATAAAAAACCATTGCTGGAGAGTGTCAGGGTTGTAAGATTTTCATTACTTGTTGTCATGAGTGTGTGGAAGGTGTATAGATGGGATGATCATCGTTGGTCATGCTATTTGATTTGTGATATTTGTTTACCAATGAATTACTTGTAAGAGACATTTCTTAGCAAAAATTTACCAACATGTATGATAAAAGAACAACTAGTCAAAATAGTTCGCAGAGCACTTAGCAGTCAAAGATTTATTTTGAAATTTATTGGAAGTAAACATATTTTGTGGAAATAGCTTCAACAGTTACTTTAGATTTTAAAGGAAGAGCATCAACATTAGTGAACCAATTCTAGATTTAAAGGCAGAAGGATTTCTATTGTATCCATATTTCCTATAACAAATTAAATATTGTTTTATTTTAGTTTACTATTAGTATTTTGTAATATTGTTTTATTTTAGTTTATTATTAGTATTTTATCCCTAAAAGCTTGTAATAGCTTAAGTATTGTAATTATCTATATATTATTTCATTTTGAGATGTACAATAATATTTGTGATCAAGTTATTTCTATTTTGATTTATCCTATATCTAATTATAATTATGTTAATCCTTACTTGATGGATAAGTGTGGCTTGAGAAAAGAAGTGCATGCAAATTCTTGGTTGGTTCAGTTGATTACAAGTACTAAGAAGAGAGTTCATCACTGTGCAAGAGCTTGTGCATTTGAGTTGAATGGTCACACCTACCTCAACAAATTTGAATGTATTTCTATTGGGATCATATAGTATTCTTTTGGGTATGGACTAGTTGTATCTTCATAGGACGAAAGTGGATTGTTATGAAAATTCCATTGAATGTTTGGATGAAAATGGAAAACAAAGAATCTTGTAAGGTAAGAAGAAGGAAACATCAATTATAATGGTGACAACTATGTAGCACAAGTGCAGTCACATAAAAGGGTGTGTGTTATTTGCAATGAATATTTCTAGTGACAAAGGTAAGGAATTTGAGGATGCAGAGGTATTGAGGAGGTATATGATTTTGCAAAAGTTTTAGGATGTAATTCGAGCAGAGATTTTAGAGTTTCCTCCTCACATCGAAGTTGAATTTTCCATTGAGTTGGTACCAGAGGAATCACCAGCATCAAGTCAACCATACAAGATTAGCCCACCAAAGTTGCTAGAGGTGAAGTTACAATTGAAGGAAATTCTTGACAAGGGATACATTAGGCCAAGTGTATCACCTTAGGGTGCACCAGTATTGTTCATAAAAAAGAAGGATGGTACTCTCAAGTAGTGCATGATTACAGGTAGATGAGCAAGGTGAAGATCAAGAATAGATATATGTTGCCAAGGATTGATAACTTGTTTGATCAATTGAATGGAGAAGTAGTGTTCTCAAAGGTTGACTTGAGATCAAGATACCATTAGGTACACATCAAAGAAAAGGACATCTACAAGATTTCCTTTAGGACCATGTATGGGCACTATGAGTTTGTTGTAGTTCCATTCGGTTTGACTAATTCTCCAGCTACTTTTATGTGCTTAATGAATAGTGTGTTACGTCATTATCTGGACAAGTTCGTTATTGTATTCATTGATGACATCTTCGTATATTTTAAGAATGAGGAAGAGCATGCTGATCACTTAGCAGCAATGTTGAGATTTCTAAGAGAGCATCAGTTGTATGCCAAGCTTATCAAGTGTAGTTTCTTTAAGATATAGGTGCATTACTTGGGATATGTTGTTTCCAAGGAAGGCATAACAGTAGATCCATAAAAGGTAAGAGCTACCATGGAGTGGGCAGTTATTTAAAAATGTAACTAGGTTCGGTCTTCATATTTATATTTGAGTCAAAGAATGAAAAATAAATTATTATTATTATTACAATGACTTATTAAAACATGGGATTCACACTTGGGTCATCATTTTATAGGTAAAAGTCACCATTTTGGACTTCTAGGTTTTATATTGAGTCATTAGAGTCATTTCCATTCAATGCGACTCTTCTTGGGATTTTGTATCATGTAAAAATAATTATTACTGAGTTCAAATGTATTTTGACACCTCCACACCAAGTTGGCCCTAACCTGATGAAGTTTTCTTACAAGAGGACAATTCAACCCACAAAAGGGGTTATATATACAAGATTAGTTCAATACATTTGGACATCAACTCAACAAGTTCGATACACATCAAGGAAGTGAAAAAAATGTGTGAAGTTCAAGGGGAAGAAGGAAGAAGTGCAAGTCAAAGTTTCTAGGATATATCTCTCTCTTTTATGTGATTTTACTAGGATATTTGTTGGATTGAAGTTTTGTTGTTGGGAGGGTCGAACTTTTGAAAACGCTGGGTCGAAGATTCTATTGCTTGAAGGTCAAAATTTTGGATTTGTTGGGTCGAAGTGCTATTGCTGCAAGTTCGAAGATCTAGATCAAAGTTGCTAGAAGGAAGGGATGACTTGCTGGTTGGAGGAGGTCTTTTTATAGGTTGAAGAGTTTTGTATTATCTCATCTTAACTACTAAAGGAAGAAGTTTGACTAGGTATTCCCCTAGATAGAGGTTTTTCCTTGACATAGTGCCTACATCTTGCGTATCTTGTTCTTGTGATCTTCATTCACACATAATTTGGTAATTTCTTGATGAAAGATAATATAATAAAGATATAAAAGAAGCGAACATAATTCACAAGTAATTATCAAGAAAGAGAAATCTAACCCTAATTCTACTAGCATTGATTTCTCAACAACTCTTAGTAATATGGATGAAGTCAGATAATTCATGGGGTTAGTAGGTTACTATAGGAGGTTCATCGGGAACTTCTCGCGCATTACCTATCCTATTACATCATTAAAAAGGAAAGGTAAAAAGTTTTAAAGGACAGAGGAGTGTGAAACTAGTTTTGAGCATGTTTTAGCTAAATCTAGCACCATATGGCACAAGTGTTGCAAGGGAGATAGAAAGACTCCTAGAGACAGCCTCTAGGTTGATTGTAGACCAGTGCCTAGGACATCTTAAATAGAGGAGTCCTTAAGAGATTATCTATGAGTGGTTTTCAACACTCCAATTTTCACATAAAAAAGGTGATAAGAGGTGCTTGGTTCAATAAGCATTCATTGAGGTAGATTCAAGCCAACTCATGCATCCAAATGTTGGGGGTATATTGGGGCAATCTCTAAGAGAAATGACTTCTTCCTCTAGTGGTTGACACACGGAAATGAGGCAGTTTAAAACTAAAATTATAGTAATGATGGAGAGGAGAAAAGGAAGGAGGGAAAAAGATGCATAGGGTTGTAACAAACATAATCCTAAGCAGTAATGTTCCAACAAAATATGGAATTCGATGGATAGGGTTGTAAACAACACAGAATCCTAAACAACAATTTTCTAGTGGAATGATAGAGATAGAGAAGTGAAAAAGAAGGTTTCAAACCAAACATGACATGGGTATCATTCTCTGCCAAAAGCTAACGTAGATCTAAGCTTAACACAGGTCATATAAGTCAATCAAATACACAAGTAAATCTGTAATTTTACAGGTACTGCAATGCTAGTGAATAACACGTAGGTTTGTGATAGGTAGAGGTACTGTCTTCTATTGAGAAGCTAAGATAAATTCATATATTAGAGAGAAACCAACTACATTCATTATACTATTTCAAATGAGGAAAAACACAAATGAAATGAGATTACTGAGAGGAACATGCTACACATTAATCATGCTTGGAATCAACAAGGAAGTTCCATTAATACTTAGAGAATCCAATAAATGATCCATAAATTTAGCATGATATAAGTGAAGCCCCCATGAATAAACAAATTAGAACCAAATGGCATCACAGAATTTAGACCCTGCGAGTGAGAAATTCCAGAACTAGCCAATCACCTTTTAAGTGTTTCTTCCCCCTTTTTATAAGAAGAGGGGGAGCTACAATTTGAGTTTAAAAAATATCTGACCCAGAACTCTAGTTATCTGCTAGACTAGCTTTCTCAGCACACGCAAGGCGTTGTTGCCCAAAATGATTACAATTGGGATTCAATCCCTTCTTCAAAATGAACAGAAATTAATGAACAGAGAAAGAAAATGGAAAGAGGAAGGAGAAGGTGTCCCTCTGTTATCCTTGTGAAGGTCTCTGGTCAAGCCACATCTCAGCCGTGATGGACTCCCCCTGCTTCTCGGTCATTTTTGATCAATTGTACCTTTTCTGTGTGAGTAGCTCATTTACTGGAGTAGGGAGTGGGTCGAATGTGAATACCTTTCATGGAATGAGAATGGAGTGTGTCCAGGTAGTCCTTTGCTGCAAGACGGAGTGGAGCACCATGTCATTCCAATATGTTTTCCTAAGTCCCTTGCCCATGCTGATCTACTGTCGCACCATACCTCATTCACTGCTTCATCATCTGATCCATACGTCCTTTAAAGCTTTGTGCAATCTTTTTCAGTGCTCTGATACACATGGGGATTCATTTTATGATGTAACAAGAAGTCTTTCGAGTGCAAGCCTTTAACACAGAAATGAGATGAAACTGGTAGTTTCGACTTCTCTTTAAGCCCTCATGCTTTCAACCCCTTTCTTCTTATTCATATCACCTAACTCCAGGCTGTGACAGAGTGCTTAGCCCTTAGGGGCTAAGGCTCTCAACTGTTGTTCGTGGGGGCTTTTCCTTTGTTATACTAAAAAAACCTTTGATAACTCTTTATACCACATCGATCGATATCCTAGACATGAAATTTTTATAGACCACGCTGTAATAGCTTATCACATTTAGGGGCCTTTTTCCTTATCGCAATCGCAATTGTAGCTTGGGAGGGATATCGACAGGGGGAATCAACTTTACTTCGTGTGATCGTCGATCATCGATCATTGATTTTCGGGGTGACATCATCATTGCCACATGTCCCCTATGAGTGGTGACATGTTTCACCCGAAAATGGCCCCATAGGACCCCTAAAAACACTAAAACTGACTGACATGTGTCCCCCATACGGCCATGTCATTGACGATGTCAACTGCCATGTTAGCCATCAGGACCAATCATATTGTGTTGTGTGGCCTCCATAAAGAGAGATAAAACAGCCTATCCGACCCTGTTTTTGCATGGGTTTCCTTTGTTAAATAATTTTAGCCTTCCTCGATGATCTTATAATAAATCACAAAATTGAAACCCCGCAAGGTTTTTGGTGAGGTAAGTCTTCTATTTTGTCGATAATGTGGGATTGCAAGATGTGGGATTGTCTATCCCCAATATGTCTTACCGCCATGTGGAGGAGAGAGAAGGGTGTGGCCTGGCCTTGGTTTTTTCCTGCACTTTCTTTATTAAATGATTTTGGCCTCTACTGACAATGTTACACTATATCGCAAAATTGGAAGTTCGCAGGGCTTTTAAAGTGGATGCCCCCCTTTACATCGCTGATTTGTGATTATTCAGGACTATGGGATGTGGGATTATAGGAAGGTCGCTATGCGGGACTACGGGATCGTGGGACTGCGATATGGGAGACTACGGGATCGTAGGACTATGGGACTGTAATGTGCATGACTGTGAGATTGCAATATGTGGGATGGCCGATTTCTGTACCATCACATGGAGGAGAGAGAAAGGCGCCGCCCGACCTTGGTTTTTCATGGAAATTATTGTGTTAATTCCTTTCATCATTCCCCAACGATATAACACCACATCGCAATATCTCGCCCCCGCAAGGTTTTAGAGTGGTAGCCCTTTGCTCTGTCGATATGCCAATATTGCAGGGTGTTTTATGCCCGGGGCCCCTAGTTGCAATTTGCATTTATCTTTTGGTGTTTTTTTTTTCTTTTCTTGCTGGCCTTTCCAAGGGTAATCTTCAAAATGCTTTACCTTCTACTACAAGGGTCCATTTTTATACCTCCATATACCTTTGGAAAGATCTTTCTGAGATCTAGGCAATCAAAAAGGTCTAATTAAGCTCTAATAGCTTCTGTAACCCAAAAATTAGCATCAAAATTCACTACTATTGGGAATTTGAAGCAATTGATGACTAATAAAGCAGTGAGTGACAACAGAACAATTAAAGTAGTTGGTGACAAATGATCCAATGTTAAATATTGCAGATCTAGATAAAGAGTTAGTAGTGTGCACATATTCTTGCAAGAGAGGGATTGGTGGAGTCTTTATGCGCGAGGGACAACTAGTGTGCTATGAGTCCAAGAAACCAAATGAGCACAAGTAGAACTATGTGACTCATGATCTTGAGTTGGAAGCTATTATTCATGCCTTAAAGATATGGAGAAATTATCTTCTTGGTAGGAGGTTTTTGTTGATAGTGATCATAGTGGGTTGAGATATATGTCTAACCAACCAAATTTGAATGTTAGGTAAGCTAGATGGTTGGATAGCCTTAGTGAATTTGACTTTGAGATCAGATACATTAAGGGTAAGGAGAATAGGGTTGAAAATGCTCTCGGTAGGAAAGTGCAATTGAACCATGTTGCATCAGTGAGCTCATATGGGACAGATTTACAAGATCAGATATTACAGGAAAGACAACAAGATAACAAGTACAGGGAACTTATGCCTAGGTTACAGTAGGGTATAGGTGATCAGGATGTGGACTATCATTTCACAGCATATGGCTTGGTGATATTCAAGGATAGGATCTATGTGTCAGATGATAGTGAACTCAAGAAGTTTATCTTGAGGGAGTTTCATGTAAATCCATATTTAGGTCACCCAAGATATCAAAATACATTGAGAATAGTGAATAATTTATACTATTGGCCAAATCTAAAGAAAGAAGTAGCAGAGTTTGTGGCTAGATGCTTGGACTATCAACAGGTGAAGGTAGAGTGTAAGTATCCAGGTGGGTTGCTTCACCCTATTATGATTCTAGAATGGAAATGGGAGGTCGTTTCCATGTACTTCATTATTAGTCTTCCAAGGAAATTGAGGTAGCATGATTCTATCATGGTTATGGTTGACAGGTTGAATAAGGTAGCTCACTTCATTCCAATTAAGACTACTTATTCAACTAGTGAGGTGGCATAAGTTTTCATCATGAAGATCGTGAGATTGCATGGTGTTCTGAAGAAGATTGTGCCAGACATGGATGCTAAGTTCACTTCCAAGTTTTGGAAGGAGTTGATTACAGGTATGGGGATAGAGTTGGCCTTCAGTATAGCTTTTCATCCAGAGACAAATGTAAAAATAGAGAGGATCAACAAGATACTAGAGGATATGTTGAGGATTTATGTCATGCATCAACAAAGGAGATGGGAGGAGTACCTTCTATTGGTTGAGTTTCCGTACAATAATGGTTATCAAGATTCACTTAGGATGAGTCTATTTGAGGCAGTTTCTGGGAAGAATTGTAACACTCCCATCAACTGGAGTGATCTAGTGAACAAGATAGTTATTGGACCGAACATGTTGGCAGACATGTGACAGGAAATACACGTTATCAAGAAGAATATAAATGTAGCACGAGACAGGTAGAAGATTTATGAATACCAGCATAGGGTAGTTAAGGAGTTTCAGGTTAGGGAGCATGTGTATTTGTGAATCAAGACCAATAAGAGCTCCTTGAGGTTTGGATCATATGCCAAGTTGGCACCATGGTATTGCGGGCCTTTTAAGATCCTTGAGAGGATTGGACTAGTGGCCTACAGACTTGCACTGGCTCCAACAGTGAAAGTCCATGACGTTTTCCATGTTTCATTGATTAAAATATATGTAAAGTATGTTGACGATGTTATTAATTGGTCTATATTGTAGGTGGAACCAGAAGGAGAATTCTAGCTAGAAACTCAATGCATATTATAGTGAAAACAACTCATGCTCCAAAATAGAGCAATCGAGCAAGTTAAAGTGCAGTGGAAGCACTTTGGGCCCAATGAAGCTACATGGGAGATGGTTTATTAGATGTGGGTTATGTATCCTTCATTGTTCTCCGGTTGAGGCAAAGAAATTTTGGTATATTTACATATTCATGTATGGTTGTTAATGTAAATACTGCAATGAGTTGTGTTATAAAGCTCCAATAAGAGGTATAGTTATAATTTTGTCATGTTTTTCATGATGGTTTTCTTTTGAGCAAGTTGCTCATTGTAAATACTATAATGAGTTGGGTTATAAAGCATGGCCAATATGTTTTGGATTTTATGGGTTTTGCTGGTTGTAGGTGTTATAGAACAATGATGACGGTGTTCCCCTAAGGCAGAGGTCAGTAACAACCCCGAGTTAAAAGTTCATGTAATCAAAGTTAATAAAGGAGAAATAAGACCATGTTCAAGGGAAACTTATTCCAAGTTGAATGTTGGGAAAAATATCCTAGTGGGCATCACTTGTTGTGTTTATAGCTAAGGGAAATTGGCAAAGGAAAATGTGAAGGCCTTGGAAAGGGAAAATGGCATTTATTGGCATTTTATTTATGAAAATAATGGAAAATAGGAGAAAATGAAGGTGAAAGGTCAGAAGTTTAATGTGAGGAGGAAATTGAAGGAAAATGAAGGAAAATGAAGAAAATTAGAGTCATCAATAGTAAAAAGACATTAGGGCATCAATTTGTAGCCTTTTATCTAGTTAATTTTTGGAATTAGTCTTAGAGAGGAGAAGGGCAGCAAGAAGAGAAGGAGATCAAGAAAGCAAAGGAAGGACAAGGAAAACAAGGATCAAGCAACATCAACAGGAAGGTGACAAGTTGCATATATGATTTCCTAGTTGGTTTTCAGATGCATGGTATGTGCATGTTGGTATTTGGTTCTTTTTCTATCATTGGCATGGATTTTTTCGAATTTCGATAATGGATTTTAGCCTTGCCTTTAAATTTCTAGATAGCCATGGTGTGATGGGACTTTTCTCTGTTTGAGATTTGGATTACTGGAATATTTTGGATTTGGTGAGAAGGTGTTAGGAAAATTCCCAAATGCTTAGGAATCCGTTGACCAATAATGGTGGGATACAAAGTAAATCTTGAGGGTGGAGATGGGAAAATTCCTCAACTTATTGGATAATAAATTCTAAGGCATCCAATCTCGATTTGGTTTTGTGATCTTGGCACCGGTTTAGGTGAGGTCATAGTATGGTGAGGGTGGATGTGGTTTAACCTCTGGTTTCCCTTGGTTGTTTATGGATTGGTTTATCCCATGAGAGCCCACAATCATTCTTGGAATATGGCACGAGGGTGATTGGCTAAAAGAAAGATTTGGTTGAGTCAATCTATGGTGAGGTTGTATGTGGGAGTTCTGAACCTGGTTGGTTTTTAACTATGTTAATAGAGTTAATTTTCTCTTTCTTTGGATGAGTAAATGTACTTATTATTATGTGGCTTTAATGGTTGTTCTCTCATTTTTATTTATCTCATTATATGCTGGTTATAAGCATGGTTATTTGACAATTCTTAGTCATGTCTCTTTCCATGTTTTTACTTGTAACTGAAGGAATAATGAGTGCAAGACCTAATTTATGTTATGAAGACTAATGTGAGAATGCAGTGATCCTTCTTGTTAAACCTCAAATAATTTTTCAGCTCCTTATCTTAAGACTTGCATTCATGACCTATAGGTTGCATGTTTACTAAATGTTTGATGAAATGTCAGTCCCAGTTAGGGAAGGTCAGGTAAAGTCCTAGTTTTAGTTTTGGTTTACAAGAATTATTTCTATGCCATCTATCATCTCTAGAAGTTTCACTGAGTTATGTGAAAAGGCCTAAGTCTTGGCCCTGAAAAGTGGCTCAAAATTCGGGGTCGTTTGCATAGACTAAGTAGAAATGTCCACAAAGACTAGTATGCATGCACATGTGAAAGACTAAATAGAAATAGTAATTTTCATGCCTTATAAAGGGAGTGACTTTAGCTTTAGGTGAGTGAAAAAGAGACTATCTAAGGGGTTCGACCCTTGGAGGGGTTTGGTTTCTCCTAGAGGTCCTGTAGCACCTGCGAGAAGTCAGTAAGGTATCAAGTTATTGACTCCATTTTATTAAGGTCATATAGGAGGTTGAGTCTTATCATGGTGACCCTCAGCTCATGTTTACCCTCGGTAAACTGATGAAAGTGGGTAAATGTGAGAGGAGACATTACAAGTTTCAAATCAGCTTCACTCTTCACATAATCAAATCTTATTAGATAAGATTCAATATAGGGGTACCAATTTCTAGGATCTTGTTTTAAACCATAGAGACTTTCTTCAACTTGCAGACATGAGAAGTTTTTCCATGGACCTCAAATCCTTCAAGTTGTTTAATGTACATCTCCTCTTCAATCAAACTATTGAGGAGAGTAGTATTCATGTCCATTTGATGTACCTTCCATCTCATAGATGTTGAAATAGAGACAGTGGGTCTATTGGTTGTGTTATTGGATGTCAAAGCAAAAGTCTCATCATAGTCATCTCCCTCTTTCTGGGAGAACCCTCTATCCACAAATCTCACCTTATATTTATGAGTGCTTCCATTTGCTGCATTCTTGATCTTTTCTAACCATTTTTAAGATACAAAATACTTCTTCTTTGGTATTGGAACAATTTCATGTACATCCATTTTCATGATTGATTGATGTTATTCCATCATAACATTCTTCCAAACTTATTAGATAGATGCTTCTTCATCAGTAGAAGGTTCATATTGATTAGCTTAGTCATGAATTTCACATACCATGTGAATATTTTAGGCCTCTTACTTTCTTTGAATGTTCCATGAGTAGGTACATGTCTTTCTATTACTTTAATGTTTTTGTCAACCAAGTTGGTTTCTTCTTGATTTCTACAATGGGAACAAGATCCATATGATCAATTCTAATGCTTCCCAGTGATCAAAAGGAGGTTCCAATTTTTCTTCTTAGGGAGCCTTAGGTTCTTCCTCTTCATCAGTAACCATGGGGACTTCAATAGACCTTTTAAATGCAACACTCTCGTCAAAGGTGACATCTCTGTTAAGTTCAATCTTTATTTGCTTCTTGATCTAGATTTTGTAATATTTCAAGGATTCACTATATCCAACCAATATTCCCTTCTTGTCTAAGGGGTCCAAATTATTTCTTTTGGCTTAGGAATGTGAATGTAGATGGGGAAACCAAAAATTATCAGTAGATCCACTTAAGGCTTTAGACAAGTGAAGGTTTCTTCCAAAGTCATATGATCCAACAACTGTTGAGGACTTCTATTTTGAATGTAAACAACAACCATGATTTCTTTACCCCATAAGAACAAGGGGATGTATTGATCATGAATCATAGCCCTAGAGATCTATTCTTACTTCCTTCCACTCCATTTTGTTGGGGATTCTAGGCAACTATTAACTCCCTCTTGATCCCTGCTTCCTTACAGAAAACAATCATCTCCTTAGAAGTGGATTCTCCTCCATTGTCAGATCTCAGGATCTTGATCTTCTTTCCATATTTATTTTCAAATTGATCCTTGAGTTCCTAAAGCTTGCCAAACACTTCATATTTTATTTTCATAAGATACACCCAAGTCTTGTGAGAATAATCATCAATAAATGATACATAATATGATGCACCACTAAGATACTTCACATACATGGGACCATAGACATCAGAATGAATCATATCTAAGATTTATTTGGTTCTATTTTCACTACTAGGAACAGACTTATTAACATTCGTTTGTAGGGCATAGCGTTTACAGACACCTTCATGATCAATTTGAAGTTTGGGCATGCTAGTTACCATATTACTCAAGAAGGCTAAAGTTTTGTAATTAAGGTGAGCATGCCTCCTATGCCAAAGTTCACAAATTGATGTCATGGTGTACAAGAGGTTGAAGAGGTTGAATCAAAAGTCTTTAAAGCCTTCCTTGACGAACTCCAATGGTTCTAGCATTTCCTATACTAAAACCTTCGAGGCAAAACACTACTTTACCATTAATGAAAGCTATCTTATGACATTTATCTTCTAAACATGAAATAGAAACCAAGTACCTTTTCAAACTTGGTACATATAGGATGTTGTTGAGATGCACATTCCCACTAGGTTCTAATTTGATATATGAATATCCAACACCTTCCATAGGATAGCAATTATTGTCTCCATGCTCAACTTTGTGAGATGTCTTTGTTCTTGATATACTTGAAAAATTATCATGATCTCTAGTCATGTTCCTTGAGGTGCCACTGTCAATAATCCAAATGTCATCATCATCAAAAGAACCTAACCTATCAGATAAGTAGAAGAAGTCCTTATCTTCTTCATTTATTATTTTCTTGGAATGTTCCACTTCTTCAGTTGTTGAGGCCTGGTATCTTCCTCTCCTCTTCTTGTCATTTTATCTAATACGAAAGTCACTTTTGTAGTGACCATACTGACAACAACCATAACATTAAACATTTTACCTATCTTTGTTCACTTGAGGAGCGATTTTTTACTTGAATTCTTCTTTTGAAAGCCAAACTTCTTCTTTCCCTTAAACTTATTTGATCTAGAAGAAAACGCTTGAGAATTATTTTCTTGAATTTTTTCCTTTAGCTTTGAGTCTTGGCTCTTCTTCCATACGTGTAGCACATAATTCATCAAATCTTGGTCTCTTCTTTCTAGAATAAATTCCTCCTATAGTAAACCAATAATTGCAATAGTCACCATTTCAAGTTCAGAGATCTTCCTTCCCATGTTATACAGTTCATCCCTTGTGTTAGATATCTTCATGAAGAATGATTCCATTGATTATCCATTTGAAGGGTTCAAATCACGAAGTTGAATCCTTAGAGACATCATTTAACTTGTGGTATTGGATGGAAACAGATTGACCAACTTTTCATATACTTTATTAGCGATGGGTAATTCTGAAACATAAGGGATCAAATGATTCTTAAGAGATTCAAAGATAATTATATGAGATTTTAATTCATTGTTTCAGTGTTTAGGCTTTCCATCATCATCATTAGGTTAAAAAAGTTCTTCTTGGACATATTGAAGAATAGTGTGTTCTTATAGAACCAAACCGGTGCTCTTTTTTTAGGCTTTGAAATTTGTTACTCCATTAAGCTTGTTTCCTTCTTTGCAAGAAGGAGCCATATACTCACTATCCTTAGTCATTAGAGAGAGATAAAATACTTACTTGATGATGATGATAAGATGAACAAGGGTTTCTTCAAGATGTGATCTGTAATTTTCTTCTCACACAGATGCTCTGATACCATGTTGAAAAACCAAGTAAAATGTGTACAAGAACAATTTTGACTTATTGATAATTATTTGTCAATTTATTAGAGCTTGTTTAATTGATCTTCGTCATCAAATAATTACAATTCAAAAACCCAATAGTAACCAATGACAAACAAGTAGATATCATAGAGCACAATAACAAGGGACACCACATTTTAGGTCAGAGACCATGGGAAAACCCAATCAAGCTTTTCCTTATAGAGATCCTTCAACAAGATATCAAGACATAGATAATACTGACCACAAGATGGATTCCACGAGTGCTAAGGGTCTTCTTCACAAAGCCTTCCAATAAATATCATAAACAAGAGTTTGATCCTCTCGTCATACCATAAAAACCAGGCTCAGGTACTGTTCCTTCTGAGGCTCTAACTTTGGATAAGATATAGATCTACGGAAATACGAAAACTTGGAACAATTCACACCTTGGAGTGGCTTAGATATCTCATAATGATCTTAGTTAGATCTCAACCTACTTCACAATCTTGGAAATATATCTAAGTTAGATCTAGACCTAGTTCACAATCTCGGAGACATATCTGAGTTATATGTTGGACTAATTACATTCCTAGAGATAGATGTCATGTCTCAGCCTAATTACAGTCTCATCTCAGATCTCGACCTAGTTACAGTCCTAGAGATAGATCTCACATTTCTACCTAATTATAGGCTTGAAGTAGTTACAAACTCAAACCAATCAAAGACCTCAAATAGACTTATAATATCCTTCTAGTGCTTAGCCTAGAGATCACCTTCAGGAGACAAAAGGTCTTGAATAAGTGGGGTCTCAAACCGCTGAAAAATTGCTTGGAGTGTCCTTCTAGATCTCGAGCTAGTATCAAATTTCAAATCAAAAATATAGGAAGCAGATATTGGACCACCAGACTTCAGATCACAACAATAATGAGCAGATATTGACCACCAAACATCATATGACAACAATAATGAGCAGATCTCAGACCATCGTTCTTTAGATCACAAGAGTAATGAGTAGATCTCAAACCACTTCACATAGGAGAACAAATGAGTAATGTATGTATGATTGAATTGTGTTAAAGGAGGACTAATGGAGCTTTTTTTATAGTCAAATGGATGCCTTTCTAGGAAAACTAACTAGAAGATCTAGAAGGGATGATTTGATCTAAATGAGTGAGTCTCTAAGCAAGCCAACTTGGCCATTTAGAAAGGTTGACTTAGCACATGTGGAGCCATTTGTAATTATAAATAAAATAATATTTTTCTTATTTACAAAAATGCATTTTTGACAAAATCTAATGCATGATGAATATACTAGAACAATAATAATAAAAAAATATTTTTCCAATAACAATAAACAATTTTATGAAAACCAACCTAATTGCATTTTCAACGAATATAAAAATATAATATAAAAAATTACAATTCTAAACTAAACTAGATAAATAATAGATAAAGTGTCAATAACTAAACTGGACATATAGTTAATAGATACAAAGAATAGGACCAATATCTGGCTGAAGATACTATATGAGTCCGTGTTGAAATTGATTGGCTAAGTTGTTTGATATTGATCGGATTTTATATTTTATTTTAGAATGTATATTTTAAATTGATTTAATTATAATTTAATCGTTGAAAAATCTAATTCTTTTAATAATTTAATAATTTTGGAAAATTGATTTGATAACTTTAACTGATTGGCTAAATTGTTTGATATTATGAAATGCAGAAATAGTACATCTCAAAATAATATATGCTTATATATAATATTATGTTTTGAATTTTGATTTGTAAATGGATATTGATCGGATTTTATATTTTGTTTTAAAATGTATATTTTAAATTGATTTAATTATAATTTAATGGTTGAAAAATCTTATTCTTTTAATGTTAACATTAAATCATTTTGGAAAATTGATTTGTTTGATAACTTTAATAGGTTAGTTGTGTTTCATTACATTGATAATTTTAATAGGTTAATTGTGATACATTGCAATATATATTGTATTATTAAAGCTAAATTACTAATGTGCATGTGAAGAACATAACACTGTTGATTGTTGAGTAGATTGTTTTATATTATAACATATTTGATATGATAAATTCATATACATCATATTGGACTAGTTTGTAAAATAATTTAAGATACAGTGGGGATATCATCTTTCAAATGGGCATATGAAGAAGAAAAAAACTATTAATTGTTTAATGGATTCTTCAATATATATTATTAATATGTTTGATATGATAGACTCATGCACAAGAGCATAATTTGGACATTGTAATAAGGTTGGTTTATATCCCATGACAAAACAGTATACATGATACAGTAGCTTATATATGATACAGTAGGGATATCATCTTTCAAATGGCAGATCTATAAGACATGTATTTTGGTGCTGAAAAGGTCAATTTCTAAATATGGATAAGGCTAGCATATTCATGGGCACTTGTTCAATCACTGTTCATCCCCTCAACACCATTAGTGTCTCTGCCATATTCTTTCCTTCCGGTTCTCACGTATCTTCCAACACTAAAGTTCATGTAACCACCGGGGTATTACAAATGTCTTCCTTTATACATACATACAGAAAACAATACCTTTATACATACAGAAGGATTCTGTCAGCATCTTTTGCGTCAGATGTACTTCAAGCAAATCATGAGAAAATAGCGAGAATAGCGAGAGTCAGTGGCCCAACAAGGGAGCTGGAAATTCCAATCAGTGGGCGCCTTTAATAAACCAAGCATTCTCAAAAGCAGCGAGCCGGGAAAATTTCTTTCTTGCAGTGGTAGGTCTCGCAAAGTATTATGCGTTCAAGACTTTAAGGAAAGAAATGTAAAACCAATATGGCATTAAATAACAGAAGGTGGAGAAGCTTAGCATTCTGTGTTACTGCCAACATCATTTTTTTTGGTTTTTTGTGGCTGCAAGCACCAGGATTTCTCAGAAGCAAGAAATGGGTCAAATCTGGACTGGTTTACACAACTCATTTAAACGTATTGATCTCAGATCCATTGGATATATTGCAATTTTTCTTATTGTTATGTAAATTTTATTATTTAATGTTTTAGAGATTGAGATGATTTTATACACAGTTTGTTTATAAATAAATGTAAAAAGGTTAGATTTTAGATTTTTGTAATATTTATAAATAATTCTAAAAATGTTAGATTTTAGATTTTTGTAATTTATATGGAGAAGAATGTTTTTCATATTAATCTCATTATTAAAATTTGATGACCTTTTACACTCACTTAATATTAAAATCTTCAATTTGTTATTATCTGACTTGGTTAAAATCTACCCCTTATTTATTATTTAGTCATGATGTTGTGATGCAGAACACATCCCGGAACAATATCTGAATGGGGTTATAGACACAGTATTTGACAAATTACCCAGTGGTGAAGATGGAAAGACTCCTCGCGCTGAGACTACTGAGCCAACACCAGCTGGTGGAGAGACCCGTGATTCTGCCAGCGCTACAGCTCATGACTCTAAAGAGAATTCAACCCCTACAGTAGGTGGACCAAAGAAGAAAACTGTGACTTATGACCAGCTGTATGGAGCAATACGTGAGGTCTTCGAGTAAGCATCTAAAAGTGGAGAATAAATATGCAACTTCATATTTCATTTTTGATAATCCTTTCGTTAAATCTTAATTTTTTTCATTGTTCTTCTTATGCAAAATAGGAAAATCAACCAGATACCTGGCGCCAATTGGGCTCCTCCATCAAAGGAAGATGTGGTCAAATTGCTCGAGGTATGGAAGAAGGGGTTAAATTTGACCAGTATTTGTTTGTGTTTTTTTAATAAAGCAGCAGTTTTTGGATAAAGCCTTCTCTTAAGTGTTTCTGAAACAAAATTTATATTATTTTTTATTTAATTATGGGTAAATATTTCTTATTTAACTATCAAATATTGACCCAATTTGTACATCATTTTTAAAACTAACAAGTTAAAAATCTATTTTTATATATATTATGTAACACTTCAATATTTTGCATACAAGCCATAAATATAATTCAGACCAAAAAAAAAGTGATTATGGTGAACTTACAATATTAAGGTCTTAATATAAGATTCTAATATAAGCTCAAAATATCCCATAGCTTTGAGATTCTAAGACAAACTTATACACAATGGTGTTGAGATTCCAACACAAATTCATATACAATGGGTATTTGAATGTATTACCAATTTTATTTTATTTTTTTCTTTTTCCTCTTTTTGAGTCTCCACCCACATCTGCCATGATGACTTGTGCACACTTCAACTTAAAGCCTAAAGAATGAAACATAAAGCTTTAAGTTTGAGATTCATAAAGCATGCCCATACCCATAGGTTATAGGTATGCTATATGAACACTCCATTGAGATTCATAAAGCATACGCATACTCATAGGTTATAGGTATGCTATATGAACACTCACTTATGGAGATAGAAGAACAGAATTAAAGATTTTTTTAGGTTGTTAACAACATTAATATAATTGATGATTTTTCTTATTGTCTATGTGAAATAGTGATTTTCTGTTTGATTTTTAGTGGAAACATATCTATAATGATTAGAAAATGGAAATCTCAAAAGATTTATTTATCATTTTTATTAGAAAATAGAAATCATTATAGTGGCTATGAACATTCCATACATTATATAAATCTGAACTCAATTCAATGTTAAAAGTTGAAATTAATTGTTCTTTTTCAAAATACATTATAGTTAATGGATTTGACTAAACTATTTCATAATTTTTCAATAATAATTTACTACACACCTACAAAGATGTTGCAGAAAAAACCCTAAACTTTACCAGTAAGAAAACTTAATGTTCATTTTGCAATAACTGGAATTTGAAACACATGAACTCCAACTGCATGTAGGCTTCTGATGAAGACAAAAATAAGGAAATCGATCGCGAGGAATTCCGTGAGTTTGTACGAAATTTCTGTGGACATCTAGTGGCAACATATGCAAGAGAAATGATGATTGTTACAGTAGCAGTCCCTATTGCAGCTACATTGACAAAGAGGGCCACTACCAGAGTACCTGTAGTCGGCGGCTTGCTTTCAAAAGTACCCAATACAGTCTTTTATGCATCAGCCTCAGCAACTGCTATGTTCATCAGAAACAAGTATTTCGTAAATACAAGTTCATGCCCAAGTAGTTGAAGATCCTCTTAAACTATAAGACAATGGTGTACTTTCACAAGTTGGCTTGATTTCAACCTAAATTCAAATATTTTCATGAATGCAACTCATTTTAGTATCAAATTCATAGGGAGGTAACATTGGATGAGGTATGGTTGTTTTATATTTTTTTCTTCTAATAAAAAAAAATCTTGAAGTATTAATTTTTAAAGATGGAAATTTGGATTAATGTCATAACAATGATTACTTCCAAACAAACCTTATGTCCTACGATTTTAAGTCTAATGAAATTATGTATTTTAGCATAATAAAGTGATTAAGGTTTCAAGCAGAATGCAAAATGCAATGATTACTTATCACCAAAGTTGAGTGAAAAGATT